>JAVJIF010034453.1:0-123585 GCA_038442645.1 Agave tequilana
AATTTTAATGGTTTGAAAGATCTTCTGGTCCTTCAATGCATGTCTATGTGATTTTTTAATAATTCTTCACATTATTATCGAAGCAGGATGATCTAAACGGTCACGACAAAGAGTTAATGTCTGTGTATCTTCTTTAATTACCATATTGAATCAATCACATTTTTATGTGTAATGCAATTTAATGAAAACTTTGTAGTTTTTTTTAATATGTACTTCTTTCTTGATATATGAGGAGTAAGATACATTTATTTCATATTTTCTTCAGTTACAGACTGAGTATCATATTCATAAAGATATACGTCATTAAAACTCAACAGATTTCTTTTGGACTTTAGTGAAAACAAAGCATCATTTATGAAAAATTTTGTTCCATTTGGCAACATGAAGCTGACTTCACTAGTCCTTCAATAAAGTCTGCATGACCTAATATTATATTGATAATGGTCTTTGTTAGTTTTAAATCAGAGAAGTACATCTTATATTTTAGAATAGTGTGCGTTGTACCACATCCGGTGTGCAAATATTACTGGTATTGAATTTGGCCCCATCATTAGTATAATTCATATCAAGTATATTATTATAAATGATATATTACACTCGAAGAAAATTTGACAAATATAAAATATCAAAACATAGTAATACATTCATATATCTAGTTATCACAGTATCCATAGAATCACAATAAGTTGAAAGATCAGCAAAATCATCAGTAAAATCTGAAGCATTAAGATAAGTTAAATCATCCATATGATCATCATGTATAGTGAAATTCTCTTCTTTTTCTTTTCATTTTAAGGATGCCTTGTAAAACTTATAAAGATGCTCTGGTGTTCAACAGACTCGAGACTAGTGCACTTAGAACCATATTTATAATAAAAATCTTCAGAACTCTAGAGAGAATTTTCACGAGCATATTTTTCTTTGTCATGTCTTTCCAATGATGCTTCTTGTGGATAGCGTTATTTTGTGAAGGGTTGCAATAACCACTTCGACCTTGTGAAGTATTGTAATAACGCTTTGATCACGTTCACGACACAACCATGAGCATGTCCATGACCTCGATCATGATTATATCCTCGTCCATAATTTTTGAAATGCAGTATTTGCTTTTGGAATGTTGTTGAATAAGTAGGACAAGACTGATGATTTCTTATCAAAATTTCATTATTCTTCTATGTCACAAGAGAGATAAAACTAATTCAAATATTTTCTTGAAATCACACAACTGATATTGTTGTTGCAGTGTTATATTAGATGTATAAAATGGAGTAAGTTTCTCCAGCATTTCTTCATCTATAATGTCCATCCCACAGATTTCAATTGAGATACTATCCTGAACATTGCAGAGATATATTTACTGACTTTCTTTAAGTCTGAAAATACAAAGTGTTCCATTCATGGCCAAAGGCCCATCACTTTAGTTTTGATGATGATTAACTAATGTAGTTATACTTTACTAATGATCTTGTGATATTTAATTTCAGATATTTGATCAAGATATTAGTAAGTGTTTAGCTTCAACAAAGGAGTTTTGGAGCTATCACGTATTGATTCAAGAGCTCGCACGTCAGATTGCATCTAGCACTCGGTTGGATCGAGTCGACTTGAAGAAGGAGTTCTACAAGAAGACCTCAGTTTGTTTAGTTTATATTTAGATCTTGTGTAAAGGTAGATAGTGTTGATATGCTCAAGCTCACACACACATACAAGTTTAAAGTTTATTAGTCTTCATTTAACCGGTTTTGGATTTCATATCAAAAACTTAGATATATATCGTATGTATATTAGATTCTATCTATATACAATATGCTTCAAAGTTATTTCAATATCATATTTTGTTCCACATGAGTTTTGGCGGAAAACGGTTTTCTATTTCAAAGTTTGGTTTTTGAAAAATACGGTTTTTGTTTAAAGGCCAAATTTCAATATCACAAAAATGGTTCAAATTATTTGTAATATGTGTTAAATTTTTGTCACACATATTTGTTATTCAAAGATCTTATAAGAACTTATTTTGTGAAATTTATGTGATTTTATGAGATTTCATAGAAGTTAGAAAGACAGTTTATAATCCCTAAAACTTTAGTCAGACCACACTGGCGATCGACCGGACCAGTGGTCGGTCGACCGATGTGCACGTCCAGCCTACTCGGTCGGGTCGAACGCGCAGTTGACCGATTGAAAGCACCCAACTCTCGGGTGCTGGCAGTCGATCGGGCAATCGACCGATGGCTTAGCCCGGTCAACCGGGCGGTCGACCGGAGACACAACGGTCAGAATTATGACCGTTGCGCTGGTCGACTGGGCGGTCGACCGAAGGGCAATTTTACCCTTTTCTGCGGCGAACGGTCAGATTTTTTGAGGGGTTATAAATACCCATCTCTTGGCTGTTTTATACATGATTTTTTAGAGCAAAATTTCCTATATTTCCTAGTATTTTACAGTACCATAATCAACAATGTACAAGTAACTTAGACATACCTTGATAATGAGTCTCATTTAAGTTAAGACTTTTCACGAAGTGGTTTAGTGTCATGGAGACAAGAATGTTGAAGTGCATCAACATAAAATGTAAACATATTAAAATAACTTCTTTATTTATTTATTTGTCTTTTAGGGGAGATAACTAGTTTATTGAATTGTTGTGTGTATGTTTGTATGTATATACATGTATGACAACTTTCGAATAATAAGTTTAAGAAAGGGTAAGGGATTCATATTCATTTGGTTCACGTCAATTGGGTTTTGAAATAAAAAAACAAATCTTACCCATCAGGTTTTTACATGTTTCAAAGCTCCCCAAAATCCTTAATGTTTTGGTTAAGTTGGTGGATTTTAGATTCAATTGTGCAACTGAGGTCAGGTTCAAAGAACAATATTGAAGCGATATCCTAAGCCTTTTATGAGACATTGTGATATTGTTGGCCAAAGGCCTTCCACTCTAGTTTGATGATGATTAACTCATGTAGTTATGTTTACTAATAATCTTGTGTTGTTTAAGTTTCAGATCATTAACCAAGATATTAGTTGGTGATTAGCTTCAACAAGGAGTTTAGAAGCTTTTCATGATGATTCCAGGGCCAAAACTTCAAGATCACACATTACTTAGCCCTTGGATGGAGTTTTGGAGCAAGTCTACTTGAAGATGAAGATCATCAAGAAGACTTAGGTATCCTAGTTAGTTTAGTGTGTTTTAGATCCATTTGTAAAGCTTAGTATAGTTGATATGCTCAAAGTGCACAAAACACACACATGTTTGGATATTGGTTTTTCGGTTTTTAGTTTAACCGATATGAGTTTTCATGAATAGTTTGATCAAAACAAGTTTACATGTTTATATGTATATTAGATGTGCTCTATATACATACATGCTTATATGACTTATACAAACTTAGTTTGACATACCTATTCATATAGTTTTATGTTTTGGTATAAAACATATTTTTGTAATTAAAGACAAAAACTATGATATATTTGTTGAATGTGTATTAGACCTATGTCCATATGCATCATGCTTAATAATGTTCAAATATCATGTTTTTGTATTTCTATAAGTTTTTAGGAAAATCAGTTTCCTATTGAAAAATCAAGTTTGACAAAATACAAGTTTTGTTTTTGATAAAATTGGCAAGAACAAAAATGAATTGATATGTTGATATATTGTTTTGAAATTTTATCACTTGTTTGAGTTTCAATATAAAATGATAAAACAATTTTTATGGTATTTTTAAAAGAGAAAAAAGATTTTTATAAAATATTTTTCCAAATTTTCTGACCTTGTTTTTGTGCTGACAGGCTGGTCGGTCGACCCTGACGGTCGACCGCACCAAGGGCCGGTCGACCGTTCGGGTCGACCGACGTGCACAGACGTGCACGTCTGTAAGGCACAGACACGGTCGACCGGGACGGTCGACCGAGTTGAGAGCTCTGCTCTCGGGTTTCTGGGTCGACCGGGTCGGTCGACCGCAGTTGCCCAACGGTCATAATTCTGACCGTTGGCGGTCGACCGGACTGGTCGACCGGTGGCCTGTCAGGCTGCCACATCAGCCTAACGGCTAGTTTTGTATAGGGGCTATATAAACCCCATCTCTTGGGGATTTTGGCCAAGTTTTCTAAGAGAAAAATTTCCAGTTTTCTGAAGTGTTTTAAAGAGTTTTAAAAAGAGTTTTTGGGGCTTTAAAACTTCTCATCTTTATTTGTTTTGGGTTTTTGGAAAATCAAAGAAAACTAGGTTTTGGGATTTTGATTTGGTATTTCATTTTCTATCATATACAAGAGATTTCCCAAGTAGTTTTTCTTTGTTGCTTGTTTCCAAAAACACTTTGATTCCACACTTGAGCTATATCTTCTATCCTAAACTATTTAGGATCTTGTTTTGTGGAATAAGAAAAAGGAAAGAGGTTTGTGGTTGAAATATACCACTTGTTGTAAACCCTTGATTTCTTGAGTTGCTCCCTCTTTGGTAGAGGTGGAGATTGTTGTATTGGGTTGTTGGTTTGGATCCCTCTTCGGTAGAGGTGATTGAGTTTGGTTGTAGACCTCTTCGGTAGAGGTGTTGGTTGTTGTATTGGCTACGGGCCACCCCTCGGTTGTGAGGTGGTTGTTTGAGAGAGGAGTTTGGTACTCCTAGAGTTGTAACAAATCCTCTTCGGTAGAGGTTCTTTCGGTGGGAGATAGTGGATTGGAAATCCTACACGGTGGTGTAGGCGGGGATGTAGAGCAAGGTGCTCGAACCTCGAAACATATCTTGGTGTTTGCGTTTTGATCCATTGTCTCTCTAACTCTCTCTTTATTATTGTGCAAAGCATCATATTTCATATCATCATACTATACATTGCTTGTGTTGCCATTGCATAATTCATATTGCTACATCCTTGATTGCTTGGTTTGATTGTGTGTGCACATTGCTTGGATTGCTTGTGTGTGTGTGTGCCTAACTTATACTCATCCAACAAGAGCTTCACATAGCGCCTCAACCCATTTCAAGGGGAATCAAGAGGAGTTAGTCCAGAGCCTCGCAAGGGGAATTCGGCTACACTTGTTGTATTGTATTAGATTGTGCAACATTTGCATTAGCTTCCGCATTTAGCGCACATAGTTTTGCATTTGTGTTCTAGATTAGCACTTACACCTATTCACCCCCCCTCTAGGTGTTTTTCAATTGGTATCAGAGCTAGTGCTCCTGATACTTGGCTTAACATCCTAGGAGTGAGATCCATTTGCTTGCTAATCTATTGTTTGCATTTGCTTGTTTGCACACATTTAGTTTACCATGGCCTTCATGACCCCACCTATGTATGACCCTTCCAACATTCATGTTTGGAAGATTAGGATGACCGTTTATTTGCAAACCCTAGGTCATAAAGTTTATCTTGCTATTACCAAGGAATCCTTCCTTAGTGATCGCAATCATATAGGGCCAATGCACAAGCCCTAGAGGCCATTAGAAGCACTTTATCTAAAGATTATCTTTTATGTGTTTCTAACTTTGATTCCGCTTTTGTAGTGTGGAACAAATTGACAACCACCAACACCTCCAAGCTTCAAGTCCAAATCCAACAAGAAGAGGAATCTAGTGGAGAATCCGTTTCTCAATGCTTCATGGTCCAAGGGAATGACTCCTTGAGGTACATTCGGAACCCCACTTAGATTGTGATGATAGTGCTAGTTCTTCATGTGATGATAATATTGATCCTCATGTTTTAATGAAGAACTATCTATTGTTGTGAAAAATTGATAGAAAAATATAAAATTTTGAAAAAGGAAAGTCTAGGCCTTGAAAAGGAAACAAGAGTTTGCATGCTAGACTTAACAATGTTTTGCAAGAGAAAGAGGAGATTGCTAATGAGAGGGACTCATTAAAATCTCAACTTGATCTTGCACTTAAAGAAAATGAATTTTTAAAATCTAAAATGATTGTCATGTTTTTAAAGAAAAATGAAAACTTGTCTTCAAAGTAGATTTTGTTTTAAAAGAGAATGTTGCTTTGAAAAACAAAATTATTTCTATTTCAAATGAGTTGAATGTTTTGTTTAGACAAAAATATTGTTTTACAAAAGAATATTGATGCACATGTTTGCCATGCTAGGGTAGTATCACACACTTCACCTAATGCATGTACCTCTTCTTCTAAGATTAATAATGATATATCCATGCTTAAGGAGAAGGTAGATTGTTTGGGCTCACTATGAGCAAATGTGCCATGAACCATACACGCTTGGAAACCTTGGTTCGAAAGAAGCAAGTTCCATCTTTTATGCATGCACACCCATCACGGCATACACATGCTCCTCACGGACACCATCACACGTATGCTCATGTGTACACTTGTACACATTGTGATCGTAAGGGCCACATTGCTAAATTTTGCTTTGATAGATTACATATTTCAAATTTAGCAAAGAATTTGTTGGGTTAGAGAAGGGACTAACCCCCATGGACCCAATAAGATGTGGGTACCAAAGACCACCCCTCCTTTGTTTAATGTAGGTGTGGGCTCTCACATGACGTGAGAGTGATAGCACCTGGAGTGGATGCGTTCCGGACTTAAAGGAAATCAATTGGATGCATCACTTTCAAGGGAAGTTTTGGTGGAGATGACCACCATGTTTTTGGAGACAAGGAGAGTGCCTTCTAGGTTTTGGTAACAAATTCCTAACTCCCATTTATTGTTTACATGCTTTCATATTATTGTTTATAACATATTTTGATGCTTTATAACATGTTTTGATGTCTATGAATTAGTATGTTCATTCCATGTTTATTAGATCCTTGACATACATGTATAGTATTTGAGACACACATACTTATATGAACCCATACTTAGTGTTCTCACCTTTTGTTTAAGCTATAATGTACATCATGAATCTAATACATGTGAATTTACATAGTAATCATGTTTTAGTTTTCTCATGATGATTTTTTGTTGTATTATGCTTTATGTGGTATAAACTAGTTAGATGTAGATTTTATCAAAACTTGCATGTATGCATGTACACATAGTGAGAACAAATTGACTTTTATATGTTTGCACTCATGCTCGTTTGTACCCACTATATGCACATGTATAAGCTAGTTTAGATGATTCCTTCATTTATACTTGCTATGCCTATTTTCATGTTTTTACTTTATGTATATGTATTTTGAATTCAAACCTAATAAATATACATGTATACCCATGAGTCTTTTGCCTTCATGCAAATACTCTTAATAGACTCGTTTACGGTTGGGATATGTATGTATATTGTTAAATTGGGATGAATCATACATATACTTAGAAGTTTGATAAAAGAATTTTTGATGAACCTTGCTTGTTTTATATAGCAAAGTAATATTCGTGTTTGTTTTGATATTTCATGTTTTTCGACACTAGTATAAATCCTAGTCTAAATGATTTGTGTTTTGTTTTTATGCTTTATGTCTTGATTACATGTTTAGATGTTAGTTTTCATTAAAACTAGAAGATTTATATTGTACATATGATGGGCTACAAATAAATCTATATATGTTTGGGATTGAATGCTTGTTTGTTCCCATTAGATGTGCTAGTATAGTCTAGTTTTGATGATTCATACATTTTATACTTGTATTCCATTTTTGGTATTTGTTTTATGATTATGAGTTTTCATTTCATGTATATGTGTATTTTGTCAAACTTGAAGATATACATGTATACCCCTTGAGTCATTTGCCTTTCATGCAAATATCTATTATGGACTCAAAGTGTGTTTAAGGGATATGTATGTATACTTCTTGTGTTGACAAATCATACATATACCTTGAAAAGAATTGTATCAAGTTGTTTTAATGAAAAGCTAAATTTTCATACTTTTCATGCTTTTCATGTTTTCTTTAAATTGGTATTTAAACTTTATGTATATGTTTACCTTGTCCAAACTATTAGATATACATCAATATCCTTTTGAGCCACGTGCCTTAATGCATATATTTTGTGGACTCTTTATGTTTTGGATATGTATGTATACTTTAGTTTGTATTAGACATACATATGCCTTGAAAATTAGATAGTTTGATGATTTCGTGTTTTAAGGAATAATTGAGCTTATTGCCTAATTTTCATGATTATGATCTTCATATTTATTTTTACACTCACATTTATTATTTGCTCATGTTTTGTTTCATGAGACATTTTTATGCTTAATTGGATTAGAGTGTTGATTATCATGTGGATTTCATTTTTATGAAAAATGATTTATATTTATTCCTTGCTTGAAGGATTTCGTACTAGTTAACAAATTTTTCCATTTAACTAGTTGCGATATTCTTCATATGGTAGAGATTTTCAAACAAAACTAAATTTTCAAATCTATTTTTGAAAACCCCTACCTTCTATGGGAGGATGGATGGGAGATCATGGTCTTGTATGCTTTAAATGAAAATCATTTAAAACTTGAACCATGATTGGGTGGTAGATTATATGAGATATACACTTGATTATTATTGTTGATTCAATTGGTATCATTGAACTCTTTCAATTGGTATCAATTTTGATATTTTTGGTATACTCATATATTTGTTTATGTATGTATGCTTCAATTTCAATGGTATCAATTTCTATTGGTATCTAAATTTTCATACATATATGTTTTATTTGTGTTCAAAAAAAAAATCACAAATTTTAGTTTTTGTTTACTCAAGCTCTAGCATGACCCAACACCTTGAGTTTCACTTTTGTTTCAATTTATTACTTTTAAATTGGTATCAAGACTATGCATATTTAGTTTGTATTTCATAAAGGGGGAGAAAATTTGATTTTGTATTTCAATTGGTATTTGTACTCCCACACTTTATGATTAAAAGTTGTTATTTTAAACATATGATATCAACATCAAATTTGTTTATATGTTTTAAAATGAACAATTCTTACAATTGGTATCAATGTTTCTATGTAAAATCTTTTCAATTGGTAAAATATTTACAATTGGTATCATATTTAAGAAATTCAAAATTTGTTTTGGTTTCAAGATTCATGTTTAAGAATTCAAGACTTATGTTTAATTACAATTGGTATTTCCAAAATTTTGTTTAAAGAAAATATTCAAGTTTTGATTTGTATTGACTATATGCATATAAATTCATGTTGAGTGTATTGTGTATTGAAGAGCTTAACATCTCTTCTTTATGTGGTACACGTGTGTAGGGGGAGCTTCACATCTCCTCTTATGCATTACATAATGTGTGTTATGTGAATTAGGGCTTAACATCCCTCTTTCATGTAATGCATATGTGTAGGGAAGCTAATTTAGCGTCTTCCTCTTCATGAATGTATATAGCATATAACATCTATTGATCATTATTTATTTTCTTTTGGTATCAAGATGCTTCATTGACATATTTTCAATTGATATCATGTTTTTAAAGTCACCCCTTATTGACTTTGTTTTTGTTTTAGATAAAAAGGGGGAGAACATTGTCTTTTATTGTTTTGTTTGACATAAAGGGGAAGAAAGATTTTTACCCCTCGTTTTATTTATGGTTTTGATTACCCCTTTGTTGATGATTGACAAAAAGGGGAGAAAGATTTATGAAGTTTTATATGCATGCTTATGTTTATGCATATATTATGTTTTAATCTCAAGAATATTAAGTTTAATTGATTTATAGAGTTTGCTTTGTAATTGTATCTAGAGCTTATTTTGTTTTGAATATTTCATTTGATATCTAGAACCATTTATTGTTTATGCATATGCATGTTTCATGTTTAATATTCATTGCATATATTTATTGTTTATCCCTATGCATGAGTTAAGGGGGAGCTTCTTTGAAGCTTAACTTTAATCCATGCATATATAACTCCATGAGTTTTGTCATCATCAAAAAGGGGAGATTGTTGGCCCAAAGGCCTTCCACTCTAGTTTTGATGATGATTAACTCATGTAGTTATGTTTACTAATAATCTTGTGTTGTTTAAGTTTCAGATCATTAACCAAGATATTAGTTGGTGATTAGCTTCAACAAAGAGTTTAGAAGCTTTTCATGATGATTCCAGGGCCAAAGCTTCAAGATCACACATTACCTAGCCCTTGGATGGAGTTTTGGAGCAAGTCTACTTGAAGATGAAGATCATCAAGAAGACTTAGGTATCCTAGTTTAGTTTAGTGTGTTTTAGATCCATTTGTAAAGCTTAGTATAGTTGATATGCTCAAGTGCACAAAACACACACATGTTTGGATATTGGTTTTTTCGGTTTTTAGTTTAACCGATATGAGTTTTCATGAATAGTTTGATCAAAACAAGTTTACATGTTTTATATGTATATTAGATGTGCTCTATATACATACATGCTTATATGACTTATACAAACTTAGTTTGACATACCTATTCATATAGTTTTATGTTTTGGTATAAAACATATTTTTGTAATTAAAGACAAAAACTATGATATATTTGTTGAATGTGTATTAGACCTATGTCCATATGCATCATGCTTAATAATGTTCAAATATCATGTTTTTGTATTTCTATAAGTTTTTAGGAAAATCAGATTTCCTATTGAAAAATCAAGTTTGACAAAAATACAAGTTTTGTTTTTGATAAAATTGCAAGACACAAAAATGAATTGATATGTTGATATATTGTTTTGAAATTTTTATCACTTGTTTGAGTTTCAATATAAAATGATAAAACAATTTTTATGGTATTTTTAAAAGAGATAAAAGATTTTTATAAAATATTTTTCCAAATTTTCTGACCTTGTTTTTGTGCTGACAGGCTGGTCGGTCGACCCTGACGGTCGACCGCACCAAGGGCCGGTCGACCGACGTGCACAGACGTGCACGTCTGTAAGGCACAGACACGGTCGACCGGGACGGTCGACCGAGTTGAGAGCTCTGCTCTCGGGTTTCTGGGTCGACCGGGCCGGTCGACCGCAGTTGCCCAACGGTCATAATTCTGACCGTTGGCGGTCGACCGGACCGGTCGACCGGTGGCCTGTCAGGCTGCCACATCAGCCTAACAGCTAGTTTTGTATAGGGGCTATATAAACCCCATCTCTTTGGGGATTTTGGCCAAGTTTCTAAGAGAAAAATTTCTAGTTTTCTGAAGTGTTTAAAAGAGTTTTAAAAAGAGTTTTTGGGGCTTTAAAACTTCTCATCTTTATTTGTTTGGGTTTTTGGAAAATCAAAGAAAACTAGGTTTTGGATTTTGATTTGGTATTTCATTTTCTATCATATACAAGAGATTTCCCAAGTAGTTTTTCTTTGTTGCTTGTTTCCAAAAACACTTTGATTCCACACTTGAGCTATATCTTCTATCCTAAACTATTTAGGATCTTGTTTTTGTGAATAAGAAAAAGGAAAGAGGTTTGTGGTTGAAATATACCACTTGTTGTAAACCCTTGATTTCTTGAGTTGCTCCCTCTTTGGTAGAGGTGGAGATTGTTGTATTGGGTTGTTGGTTTGGATCCCTCTTCGGTAGAGGTGATTGAGTTTGGTTGTAGACCTCTTCGGTAGAGGTGTTGGTTGTTGTATTGGCTACGGGCCCACCCCTCGGTTGTGAGGTGGTTGTTTGAGAGAGGAGTTTGGTACTCCTAGAGTTGTAACAAATCCTCTTCGGTAGAGGTTCCCTCGGTGGGAGATAGTGGATTGGAAATCCTACACGGTGGTGTAGGCGGGGATGTAGAGCAAGGTGCTCGAACCTCGAAATATATCTTGGTGTTTGCGTTTTGATCCATTGTCTCTCTAACTCTCTCTTTTATTATTGTGCAAAGCATCATATTTCATATCATCATACTATACATTGCTTGTGTTGCCATTGCATAATTCATATTGCTACATCCTTGATTGCTTGGTTTGATTGTGTGTGCACATTGCTTGGATTGCTTGTGTGTGTGTGCCTAACTTATACTCATCCAACAAGAGCTTCACATAGCGCCTCAACCCATTTCAAGGGGAATCAAGAGGAGTTAGTCCAGAACCTCGCAAGGGGAATTCGGCTACACTTGTTGTATTGTATTAGATTGTGCAACATTTGCATTAGCTTCCGCATTTAGCGCACATAGTTTTGCATTTGTATTCTAGATTAGCACTTACACCTATTCACCCCCCCTCTAGGTGTTTTTCAGATATGTCAATTCATAAAAAATACATCACAAGAGACATACTAATATACGTAATTAAAAAATGACATAAAAAGTAATCAACGCGTTCCAACCATCATTTTCTGAATAACATTAGGCACTTACTTCACCATCTATGAGACGATAAAATGATGAAGGAAAAAGTAGAACTTTTCATTGATTAAAAAAATGCTCACTTACTAATATCAAGCATCTATAAAAAAAATTTCACAACTCTATTTAATCATCATTTCTCTCCTTTTCATCTTCCTTGGTTTACGAGTTTTCATATATATTTTTCTCTGAAACAAACTTCATTAGTTACGAGGTCTTTTGTTACCTTTCATCAGAAACAATTTAATTCTTAAGAGGTCATTAAATAATGATCATTAATTAAACATTGAAGAGATCCAAATATAGGTTGTTTGGCCAAGGCCTATAATATAAAAATAACCCTATAGACTATAAAATCATTATATTCTACGGAAAAAAATAATCTTTTACCTTTGAAAATACAATTAATTGACTAATATGGTCCAATCTACCTTTTAAAATACAATTAATTGACTAATATGGTCCAATCTACCTTTTGTCTCACTTGAAATTGGGGGAAAAAAACCCAACCCACAATTTGAACCCCCGAGAAACTGGTGGAGTTTTATTACTCTTAGACCCTCCTTATATTTTAGATCTGAGTAGAAAATTATACGATACCCTTCTGTTTCCGATCCAACTTTGTTAATTCAGCCCAAACCGCATTTAGAGACAAATGAGTTAAAACTAGGTATAATTTTAGAGCAGATACAATTTTAGATCGAGAATAAGGAATGAGGGACCTAAACGTGTCCCATCAACTTGTAGCCCAAAAGTAAACTCAATCATAATCAATTAGTTTAACAAAAATCTATAACACTTTTTTATTTATGTAAAACTCAAAGAGATTTGAAAAGTCTAATAGAAATTTCAAAAAATTGAAGGACTAAAATCATATTGGGAGTAACTCTCATGGGACAAATGTTGGAAAATCATATTGCCAAAATGACATAAGCTCACGCACTATTATACTTTCTTCTCTTGTCGGAGTTTGTCGGTTAAAAGCTCCTAGTTTGCTGTCACGGGAGAAAAACCAAAAAATTTAAAAAAATAAAGGGGAAAAAAGGGGGAAAAAAGGAAAAACTTTAAGAAAGAGAGAAGGATAAGAAATTGTTCAAATGCATTCGAATCCGGGTTTCTATTTTGATGTAGAATTCGCGCCCGGATCCATTTCAAAACGTGGGCCCACTTTCCCACATTCTTACATCTCTCTCTCCCCCGCTCTCTCTCTCTCTCTTTCTCTCTCTCTCACATGCCTCCGTCGTCGTCGGTCGATTTCAGTGGAGTTCCGTCTTCTCTCCGCCGCTCAATCCATCTACAACGGTGAGTCCTCCCTCCTCCTTCTCCTCCTCTCAAACCCTCACCTGAGTATCTAAGCCCTAAATCCCTAAAATCCTAGCCTCTTCTTCTCTTCCTCCTCCCCTTTTGACGCTTTCTAGGGTTTCCTTCTTTCTCGCCAATTGATAGAACGTGAGTTTTTTCTTTCACTTTCGACACTTGATTTCCGCGAGAATTGGATTCTATCGGGGCTTTTCTCACATGGGTCAGTTTAAAAATGTGATTTTTATTACGCCAGTTTAAGCACATTCCATTCACATGCTCCCCGGGAATCGTTGCTCCAAAAGCGGGGTAAATTTAATTGCTGTTGCAATCTTCGAATACCTCGAATTGAACCAGTACTCTAAGTTGAAGCTGCCCTCGTTCAGCTCCTTATTTAGTTTTATATCAGTGGACGAACACGTAGATTTTGAGTGGCGTTGTAGTGTTATTTTGAATTAGCACTTGCACTTGTTATGATGGAATCTATGCTATATTCTTTCTCGTTATAATGGCAATAGCCAAACAAGCAATCTGGGCGCCAATTTTGCAATAACACTTTTTATTACATTTCTCAGCCTTGAGAACTGATCCAGACAGAGAACGGTTGCTGATACCGTCGTACTTGGACATAGTTCAAGTATGTGGTATTGAGCTCTGTTGTATCTTCTGAAGATGTCAGCCTCAGAAATCTAGGATCTTCTCCAACTTTAATGGTGGAATCTCTGGGATCTATTGGAATTTACGTCGGCCTTTTTTGTTTACTGTAATAGCGGCCACATTAAACTTTTTATTGCATGGTTATGTTTTGCATGTTATGTAGCATAACTGGGCACATCATGTTTTTCTTTCTCTTTAACGCAATTTAGACAAGATATCTCCATGGATGCATGCTTATCGACCTTTGTTGTTTTCACATGAACTGATTTTTTTTTTCATTGTTAATAAAATTGCTCTCAACATTATTTATATTTTCTTTAGAATCTACAGCTCTACTTTAAAATGATATTTCTTCATGGTGAGGGACATAATATGCAGGAAAGATTCCTTATGTTCATTCTAACGTTAATCAGAGTTACGCTTTATCTCTTTCAAACTAAATCTTGTTACTTCTAATATGCCATGAAACTATGTTGCACAATTTACTTCTTGCTAGTCTCTTCCAATATCATGCTGTTTTTGTTTTACTGGAATTAATTTGATTTTCTCTTTTACGTTGCAGAAGCTTTTGTAACTTCTGAAGACCAAGTGGACATTAAAGACAGATTCTGGGTCCATTTTAGCATTAAAGACTCATTCATAGTCCTCACATGCAAGCATCTCTATTTCCTTATTCTCTCCACTGTCTCATGTTATTGCGCCGTTGCAATTTCGATCCCTCACTCTGTTATTTCAATCCCACTCACTTAGTAACTCGCATCTTTCTTTAACATCAGATAAAGAGAAGGATAACTTGGAGGAGATGGATCCTTCAATGTTGTTTATGCTCTCGAACCTTCTCAACTTTCACAACCACCTTGACCCCACATCATCCCTTCTTTCCCCTCCCCTCCCCCCCTCCTCCCCCACCGACCCCACTCTCTCTTCCTCAGCTGCCCCTCTTCTCTTCTTTGCTATTGCATCAATTCTCTCCTATGCTTCCTCCACCCTAACCCAATCCAACTCCTCCCCTTCCCCTTCCCCACCCCCTCGTCCGCCTCCCCGCACCTCCTCGTCCTTTTTCCTGTCACTCTCTTCTGACCGTATCTGGTCTATGGACCCCACTGCACGTGATGCCAAGTGGAGATCACAATATGGTCTCTCTTACCCCGTTTTCGCCACTCTTCTTGATCACCTCCGCCCCCACCTTTCCCTCTCGCATCTCCCTGTTCCTACTGATCATGCACTCTCCATTGCCCTTTGTCGCCTCTCTCGTGGTATTTCCTCTCGCTCTCTTGCCCGATCCCTATCTCTTCCCCCTTCTCTTATCTCCCGTGCCACCCATGCTGTTACTCGTCTCCTATCCACTCGTTTGTACCCTGACTATGTTAAAACTCCTATTTCTCACCGTCTTCTTCAAACAATTAGCTCCTTCAAAGACCTTACTGACCTTCCAAATTGTTGCGGTTTTATTGCCTCATCTCCAGTTCGTCTTCGTTTGCCTTCATCCTCTGATGGTGATTTTGAAATTTTACTTTCTTCCAACCGATCTTTTCCATCCATCCTTCTTCAAGTGGTTTCTGACCATAGGAAAATATTTTGGGATGCATGTGTAAAGGCCCCGGGCTCCTCAGACCCCGCCTCACATTTTCGTGATAGCAGCCTTTATGATCGCCTCTCCTCCTCAAAAATCCTTCGTGACTCTGTCATCACTGTCCATGGCCACCATGTTCGCCCCTACATTGTTGGTGACTCATCTTATCCCCTTCTCCCCTTCCTATTAACACCATTTGGTGGTGGCCCCTCCAACACCACTGCCACCACTCCGGCTCAGGAAGCATTTAATGAAGCAACATCTAAAGGTCGAGCAACATCTGTGGAAGCAGCAATTGCTCTCCTCAAGGGTCGTTGGAAAATTCTAAGGAATTTAAATGTTGGTTTGGACCATGCAGCACAGACTGTTGTCGCATGTGTTGTGTTGCATAACATGTGTCAGATTGCTGGAGAGCCAGAGCATGATGGAAAGTATTTGTGGAGGGATCCACCAGAGAGTTTGCAGCCTGCAAGTCCAGTGGAGAATGAGCATTCGCTGTCCTATGCTGGAGAGAGCTTGAGGCAGGCATTGGCTGGTGATCTATACGAGAGGCAGCAGAGGTTGTCAGGTGCCGGGTCTAGGTGACACACAAAAGGTAAGGTGAGATCTCGAAATGGTATATTATTAATTATTCATCAAGCTGCAGTGTCTAATTCATGTTGTAGAGCTATGAGGTATGCTTCTTCTATGTGGTTCATTTCTTTTATTAACTAACCTTTAAGGTTTAATATTTCCCATCTGCAGTGTATTTTTATTTTGATACTCTGTGGTTAGATCTATTTTCTCAATTAAAATGCAAACCACATCAGGAATGGATGAATGATTTGTTTATGCTGTGCATTGTTTCCAGAACTTCTATTAGATTCTTGCTTCACTACTGTAGATTATCTCTACTAGTTTAATGAGAGCATTTTCAACAACCAGCTACTCCCACTCCTAGCGGGTGGCTGCTCTTAACCAGTTATTTTAAAAAAATAAAAAATAAAACATGTTATTATCAACATTTGCCCCTCATTATCACATTCTTAACAATTTCCAAGGTATCAATATTAGCTAGAACACTAATAAGTAAGAGCAGATAAAGGAACATCCACACCATTCTTTAACGACTTTGGAGATATTAATGCATTCTGGTTTAAACAATATAATAATATATCAATACAAACCAGTCAACACATAGAGTTTTTACATGTTAAAGGCCTTGGGAAAAGAATAAAGGGCGTCATTTGAGATATGAAGCTGCCCAACTTTTTCCAAATGACCACTTGTAATTTCGGTGAATCCGAGATTAAATTAAATTTTCTTAAAGAAGGTAGAAAACATTAAAATCTATCAATTCAAAAAATTGACAATATTTGTTACCTTTTGCATCAAGAGAGATAAAACATCCTTAAAAAGTTATGATTTATAAAATCACTCTTTTCTGTGCATATTGTGAGATACTTTTTTTTATATGTTCAATCCTAGAAATCTATACAGTTTTATTTTAATTGCATGTGCACTACATGTGCCAAAAACTAGTCATATGTAACAATTTTTGCTTGCTAGATATTCTGACTTCAGCTGCACGAAATAACTGTAACTTGTCAGGAAACATGACTTTATCTACAGTAACATGATGGGAAAGAGACCTATTGAGACATTCTGCAGCATATGCATGCTTTTTCGATTATCATTGGCCATAGACAATAAGGTTGGATTAGCTTCCATGCTGCCTCTTCAGTTGTAGGTGCAAACATATAGGAGGACCTTAAACCTCTCATAGTTTATCATCTGTTGTTTGCTAATCACTTTATGCTAGTAGCTAATCCCTCAAACTATATATATGCCTAGTCCATTCAGATGATGCTATTTCCAAGTTAAAATGGCTAGAAGAGGCTCAACCATTTGTCTCTTCAAGCACAGACCATTCCCTTTTTATTTTATTCTCATATTGTGCCCTGTTTTCATCACCTAGTCTCCAACCAGTGCTGCATGTCTTTCTTGTGATAGTGGTTGCTTAATTTACAGTCAGAACTCTTATTTACTTTATTTATTTGCTGTCCATTCTCTGGAATCAGTTATTATTAGCACATGATGGGGGATGCTTTAGATGAATTCATATGAGAATAATTTCATGTCATAGTGATATTTTGATAGACTAGGATGCTATGAATGTGATGATCTTTAATTATCAATTTTAAGATCCTACAACATACAATGAGGGTGACAATTTTGACACTACCCTCTAACCTGGCCAAGGTTAGCGGGTTTTGGTCAACCATAATCAGGTATGGCTCTCATAAACAGGTTGATCCAACTGACCTATTTAACAAAAGGGATCTAGTTTAATGTGATCCTTTGACCCACATTCTACGAGATGACCCGTTTTGTATATATATTTTGGTTTAGAATTATGATTGCATCAATGAGCAGCGTACTGGACGTCACTAGTGCATGTTAGCATATAACCTTTTCTTTACAAGAACAAAACCATCTTGTGTGGAATAGCTATATTAAGATACACAGCACAAAATACAAGTGTCATAGTGGCTGCTGGGTGTGTGCTACTAATAATAGGCTTAGTAGGTCTTGAGTTCAATCCTTGTAACTTCTTTTATTTATTTATTTATTTTTTTAATAACTAACCTGATCCGATTAAATATCCGGGTTATGCGGTTGCCTCAGGGTGACCTGATTATAAGTGGGTCATATGCAGTTGAACCCATGTGATAAACTTGCCATCTAGGGTTGACCTGTTAATGGCTGAACCCGAAAATGACCCAACGCCTAAATACACATTTGCCACCCCTATCATATAGTGCAATACCTGTTAATATCCCATAAATTTTGTTGATTGATGAATGTAGGGAAGAGTTAAAAAAAAAAAAAAAAAAACCAAGGATCAAAAGATTCTTTAAATTCATTGCATAAGAAATAGATGGAAAAAGAGAGTATATGACACAAATTAATGAGATCACAGTGATGCTTTCGAACAAAGAGGTAGCTATACTCTAGAGTAACTTTTTGAGGTCCTGATACAACAAGTAGTTAAAATAAACTAATATTAGACCAGAGAGTCAATCTGAAGGGGGGCATTGATCACAAGATGAGTGTTCTGGATGCAGTCATATTTGGTAATTTGTGATGTAATGGCAATGATTGACATGTCATAAGTGTAACAAGTATGAAGATTCTAAGGTGGATCTGGCACATGATAACAGTTCCAGAGAACAAAAGAAACCATTTCAGGAAGATAGATGTACTCTTATGCTGAATTGAGATTGTGAGGAGTGTGTGATGCAACAAAAAAAAAAAAATCCAATTAAAAACCAGTTCAAAGTAGAAGCCAGGGTTGGGTACTACTTACCACTTTTGACTTTGTGATTCATGCAGATATTGAAATCCACAAGTTACTGTAGTGTAGCTGATACTAGTATTCTAGTGGAAGTGTAGTAAATAAAGTAACTGCAGCAGTTACTGAAGTAATTGGAGGTTTGGTTTGAATTCTAAATTTTTTGATTAGTTTTAGATAAAGAAAGTTATCTTTTAGTTTTATTGTTTTTCCAAATCTTTTTTAAGCATAATATAGCGGAGTATCTTTTTTATATTTATTTAGAAACCTTTTACTTTCTAAGTTTTAGGGTTATTTACTTAGTCGTTTCATGTAATTAGTTAAAGATGGCCATAGGTATTTTGCTAATGAAATCAGAGAATATGAAGTGAGACCTTTCTTTCTCATTCAAACCAGTGTTTGGTTGTTTGGGAGTCAATTCATCAAATTGAAGGTGTGATCTGAATCCCTTCCTCCTATGTGAGAAAATAAAATTTAGGTTTGACTGATGACGAATAGCTTGAGCAAAAAGAAACATAAGAGAAAGTAAATGATAGGGACACAGAGACCTATTTGGCTGTAGTCTTTTAGTAATCTTTTATTTTCAGTAGTTTTTATTTCTTTATTAGTCTTTTATTTTTCTTTATTTGAGGCATGAATAATGCATGACCTCTTTTCTATAAATACTCTTGAAAGTTTTTTGCTTGAAATCAATAGATGATTAAGTTATTTAGAGATTAAATTCCCAATGGGATTCTTTTGAATTTTTATGTGAGAGGAATGAAGTGGGGGAGTGATTCTCGTGGGTGTGAGGCCCGAATCTTTATTCTGAGTGTGGTGCCGTAAATCTTATCCTTACTTTTAACAAACCCGATATTAGTTTTTCCCAATCTCATCACAAACCCTACATTTTCCCCTTCTGTCCTCCATCAAATTTGGTATCAGAGCAAATTTTCTATTCTTCATAAAATCTAAAACCCTAGATCCCCAAATCCTAATCTTCTCCACAAAATCCAAAACCCTAGATTCTCAAATCCTAATCTTCTCCACAAAATCTAAAACTTTATCCCAAAACCCTAATCTCCAAAAAACCCAAAAAAAAAATCCTAGATCTCTTCATCCTAGTCCCAGATCTCTTCCATGAAAATAGTACTATTCAAGCGAACAGTAAGAGGGCCCACCAAAAAAAAAAAGAAAGAAAGAAGGGGATTTTACAATTCATCTTCGTCATCAAGCCTCGTTGACCCTGATCCTCTCTCACGCTACAATCGCCTCAACAACGTCACCATCCCTCCTTCCTCATCAGCAAACTAGGCCTCAACAATCCAACACGTCACTCGACTTCGCCGATTCTGATCTCGACGTCGTTGAGATCTGTCTCCCTCGTCACCCCGATCTCCCTCTCTTGTTGGAGCCGTCGTTGACCACTCTTTGATCTCCAACTTTGTCTGGCCTCGCCGGCCATTTCATCACCCCTCCACTGTCCTTTCAATAGGCCCAAAAGGATCAGAAACACTGTAATTTCAATTCCACCCGTTTCATAATTAAACCCGTTGGCAATAGATTCATTTTTATTTTTTTGAAATCTTTTCATGCAACGCATGAGTGCATGAGAGATTCACCTGAATGAGAGGCTCCAATTATAAATTTGTGAATTCAGTCACCATCCAAGTCTTAGATAATGTGTTTATTGCAGAAAACTTTTGACGAGTTCTTTTAAAACTTGAGGACGAGATTTTTTTCCAACTAGGGGCGAATTGATGGGGACATGATATTTGGCTGTAGCTATTTTAGTTGTCTTTTATTTTTTCAGTAGTTTTTTTTCTTTTATTAGTCCTTTTATTTTTCTTAATTTGAGGCACAGGTAGTGCACATGGCCTTTTTTTTTCCTTCTATATATTCCATTATAGTTCTTTTGTTTGAAATCAATGGATGATTAAGTTATTGAGAGGTTAAAACACTAATGGGGGTTCTTTGAATCTTTATGCGAGAGTCATTATGCGGGGGAGTGACTCTCCTGGCGTGAGGTCCAAAATTTTATCTTTGGTGTGGTGTCTAAATCTTATTATTTCCTAGTTTTCACAAACCCTAGATTAGTTTTCCCTTATCCCACCACAAACCCAAATTTCCACTCTTCCGTCCTGCATCATTTAATCCCTTCCGGGATCATAAATTCTTTATCTACAACTTTTGTTTCTTTTATTTTAATCTTTATGTAAGTTTTCTTTATTTTTATTGGAAAAGATATTGGCTGAATTCTGAAATATATCCGCAATATTGTATCGGGTTTTTAGGTACTTGATACGATATCGTTATTCAGGGCCGATGTATCCACTATTGACGATATTGGTGCTAAAATTCATTGGCTGATACCAATATTGATATTTAGATTTTAAATCATGATTCACACCTTTGATTTGATAAATTTTAAAACCAAACAACCAATCACTGGTTTGAATAAGAAAGAAGCATCTCACTTTGTAATTTCTAGCTTCATTAGCAAAATATCTCTTATAATTTTTTATTTATAATAAGGCACTTTCTTAAAGCCTAAGTAACTAACCCTAATACTTAAGAAGCAAAAGATTTCTAAATAAATATAAAGACATGCCTTTATTTTAGGCTTACAAACAAATAAAACTAAAAGATATATTTCCTTATCTAAAATAACCAAATAATTAGAATCCTAAATGACAACGCCTATTGTTTCTGCGTTTACTACACGTTTGCTAGAGTAATTGCGATTTGCACAACGCCCGTAAGAGTAACCATTAACCATGTGGGTTTTCAACATCACACAAATTGCAAAGCCTAAAGTTGTGAGATGTATCCCTGACCATGGCTTCTTGTAGTTTAAACCAGCTTCATTTGAATTCTGGCTAAATCAGCGTGTCTTTAGTAAATGAAGGGCCAAGGATGTGCAATGTCATTGTGAGATATGTAAGAAGAATTGGATGGAGGAATTAACCACTGGATGTTCACTAGTCCACGAGAATAACGAGGAGATGAGTTAAACTCACTTTAAGCCGCACTTATAGGTGAATTGGTTTAAACTCTAGTATCCTAGTGGAAGTGGAACTGAGGTGTACGCTTAGTACAGTGAAGACTTTGCTTTGAAGGATGTTAAATAGTTTAAAGGCTTCTGAAGAGCTATGATTTCTGAACATGGGCATGTGTGTTCCAGACATTGTCATAGGGTATTGGAAATGGGGATCTTTAAAATGAACCAGAGGTCATGGGTACACATGTTTATCTGTACTGCAAATCTATGATATATACATTTTTATTGATTTTTGTTGTACACGGAGACCTTTCTAGAGTACAATGATATCGTAACATATAATTTTGACAATGCAAGGTTAGAACACCTATTTTTTAAATAATCAGAAGGTGGATTTGTTCTCAGGAGTTGAAGCTAGTGTTGACACATGAATATGCTTGTCTTGTCGCACAGGAAGGGATAGACATCACCAATTTCCAGTCACCAATTTCCAGTAGGGAGAGAGTTTTCCTGCATAGTTAAGTTATAGGTTGATCAAGACAAATGGTGCACATGATTAGAGCAATTTTCCTTCCTAGCACAGCAGAGGAGGTAATGATGAAGTTCAATATGTATAGATGACCCATCTGACAACTTGCCAATTTTTTTTTTTTTGTTAGGCATTCGGCATAATTTCATATTCCGTCAAAATATGGGCTGAACTTTTCAGTCTAAGGTTGTAGAAACAATTAGTTAATAGTTACAATGTTTTCATCAAGATGTCCTTATCGAACCTTGTATCAGTTTGTCAGTTTTATAAACTACTTTATTTACACTAGTAGTTTCTGGGTCAGAGATTATATCTTGGACCCTCTCCTTATTTATCAGATTTGTGTTGAGGTTCCAAAACCTCTTTCTCAAGTCCTTTACTCTGCAGCTATTGGAGTCCCTGTGCCTGAGATCTTTGAAACCACCTCTCCTTCCTCCATCAACCATCCGATGTGTATCTCTGTGATCTTATCTAAATCAGATGGTGTATGGATTGTTTTCCATGTTTACTGGTGAATTTAGAAATTCTTGGTTGATAAAGCTGACCACTTTTGCTTTCCGAGCTTTATTGAGAAACTTTAAGCTCTCAATAACTATCTTAATGTTGCTTTTGTTTGAGGCATCCTATTACGGTCTATACTTTTTTTTATAGTCTTGGCACTAAGTTCTAATTTTCCCTATACCCTCTCAATTCAATTGGCAATTGGTTCTGTTTGCGCTATCCTAAGTTGCTCAACACTTCATCATCACAATTCAACTTCCCTTCAGTGCTCTATGGAGATGGTGAGATCTAGACCAAGACTGATCACTTAAACACTTCTTGATTAGGAAGAAGTATACTTTGATGTAGTTTCCTTTAATTTGATCTTACAGAGTTAGGGATCTGGGTTTTGAAGACTGACATGATAGGAATAATGTCTGTATTATAGAATTATATATTTGGTCTTATAGCATGTAACACCATATGTTTGTTGATTATCAAATATGTTCCCACTGTCGTAGCTACTACCATTTTGGAGGCATGTGCCCTAAAACTTATGCTGATCAACTATGCAGGGTGTTCCTTTCCAAGTTTTGAATTTCTTTCTGAGAGTAGTTTTTTTAATAGAATTCTCATCAAAATGGAAATAGCAATGACCAGTTATTGGAACCTTGAATCCATATAATTTACTTATAAATTATCCTCATTTGTGTTGTTGTGCGCTTGCAGGAAGATAGAGCTTTCTACAGTTTGCTCAAAATCTCTTCATTTTGAAAGCTCCTCTTCTTTTCCCCAAGTTTGTTTACTCGTGGAAGTGGCTTTTTATTTTTCATCTTGTTAGTCTTGCTCTATTATTATTTCCCTTAAATCATGTTTATATCTGGACACTATCCTGCCAGGCTCTAGCTAGGACAAAGGTTCCCATGACTATGTTTGATGAAATCCGGCTGCTTGGAAGACCAAATATGTCTAATAATACAAACTGCATAGTCAAACTTGCTAGAAGTTGGCTGGTAGATTTGCTTTGCCTGAGTAGGGAGCTTTTAAATCCTCCAACTAGTAAATACTCTCTTTATCTTATGGAAGAGAGCTTTCTGTTACTGTGGGCTAAGGGATCTTGAGAGTAGACTATTTCCACTTTAGGGCATCTAAATTAATGATAATTCTTTAGTATTCCTTTTTTAGCTTTTAATCAAAACCCCAATTATGGAATCTCTTCTCCCCCATTTTACACTCTATAGAACACACTCGTTATTGGGAGAAAATGCTAGGAATCTAATAGAAGGAATAACTAGGAGGTGCACTAAGAATCTGAGATGTTACTTGGTTAATGAGCTTGAAATGTAATTTGACTCGAAAGGGGAAACCTTGATGAAATCATGGGTCTAAAACTTATTTTAACGATATAACCAATCATCTCCTAACTCAGTTTGGGACAAGTCTCACATCTTCCTCCTCCTAAATAAAATCTTTTTCAATTTTTTTTAATTGGATTCTTTCCCACATCGGACTTAATGCAAGTCTGAAAAACTCCATAGCTTATATCTCATCGAGCCCAAATAACATATTACGCATATTAGTAAGGCAGATTGTGGGCGGTCATGTCCGGTTGAGCTGAAGAATCTAATTCACATTTTAGCAAGTTGAACCACAGGTTTGGTAATTTCTTCAGGGTTTTGCGAGGACTGTTTTGAGCCTAGAAACCTTTTCCGCATATACAATGTAGGGCTCCTAACCTATTTATAAGGGAGATAAACCAAGTGTCTCATATACTCCTATATTGAATTGAAGCCCTAATATCATGCGTCCTGAGATAGGAATTCAACGAAAGACCCAGCTCAGTAGAACACTTTTTAAGTGAGATATTTTGTTAAAGGGATTTCTCTTCGTGAGATGGTTTTGTTGGGGGGGGGGGAGTTATTGTAAATTTGGCTTCCATTAATTGTACTCCTGTCTGATATATTGGAATCTCTCTAGTTTTGTTGTCGGTTATTGGTGGCAATCGGGTTTCGATCTGATGGGTCAAACCTGAACCAAACCGAATTTTCATGTATGTGTAAGAGGGTTATCGGGTTCGGGGTCATATCTAGGTGTACCCAATTGACTCGAAAAAGTTCAGGCCGGGTTTCAGTGACTCGAGTAAACTCAATTTGATCCTAACCAACCTAAATGCCAACCTTACCCATTAATCCCTTCTCTCTCTCTCTCTCTCTCTCTCTCTCTCTCTCTCTCTTTGCCCCCTCTTAATCCCCCTCTCCTCCTCTCCTTACCCCATAATCTTCTGTCCTTTCTCTGATCTCTCTTTGGTCATCGCCACCATCTCGTCGTCCCGCCGCTACCTTCATCGCAACTCTGACACTGTCTCGATCGTGATTTCTCTTTACACACAGACAGACTCCCTCATCTGGCCACCACTGCCCCATCACCTCCCCCTTTGTCGCCCCTTCCCCTTTTCTTCGATCTCTCTCTCTCTTCTCCGATCTTTTAAATCTCTCTCACCTCCATTCTTCGTCTCCTCAACACCTCACCACCTCACTGCCACCTCACTACTGTCTTGATCTCACTTTCTCTGTCCCGGTCATCTCTATGTTTTTCTTTCTTTTTTTGGTAAACAGACCCGACCCTAACCTGACACTAGGGGCGGGTTGGGTAACTGGAATAAATTTCAGATTAGTTATGGGTGGAGGCAATGTAACCCGAATGCGATTCAGGTCGGATTTGGGTAAAGTTGTATCCGGGTTAGGTCAAATTCGGGTCGACCCGAAACCAATCTGACTCGATTATGTCCCCTATTGTCAATGGACCTTGTTCTTTTAGCATGAGCCATCTAAGAGATTGTGTTGATCTTTTCTCTCATATCCTTTATTTTTGCATTTTTTTTCCTTTCTATTTTGTCATTTCGCTGGTGTGAACCCTTTATGTTTTGTTAATCTCCTACAATTTAGAAAAATAAGCTTTAACATCTTCATACACTGAAATGGAATGAACTGGGTGAGAATAGGTAGGTTCCTTTTTGGGAATATTCCCCAAGATCATATCCAATCATTCAACGGGAGTGAGTGTGGCTGTAGTGTTAAAACTAAGGCCTTGTTTTGTACGTAGGGTTAGGGTGTAGGTGTTGGGAGTTCAGTAGAGTAATTTTTTTCCCTCAGTGTAGGGATTAGCAATTTTGGTTGTAATTGTTGGGATCAAGTAATTCCATCTAAGTTGCATAAGTTACTTATTTCCATGGTGCTTTTGTGGGTGGATTAAGGTAACACCCCCTATCTAAACCAAGGACAAAAAATACCAAGACTTGCTAACTCTCACACTAAGAAGTGTCCAACTCCTACACCTTAACCCCACTTACCAAAGAGGGCTTTAGTTTCAAGCTATGACCCCACTCGTTCTGATGGATGTTGTAGGTTGTTTAAGGTAACACCCACTAAAACCCCTACACCATAACTCCAGCTAATTTAGGCCATGTTTGGTTGGGTTAACTGGAGTTAGACACTAACTTCAGCTTAATGCTAAACATAGCCTAAGGGTTATGTGTAGCTTGTTTGTGGGGTGTAAGCTAGGGCCTAAGTTGTGGTGATGGGGACATCTAGTGGATTAGTTTGTTTTAGTTGGTTGGGTCATTTTATCTTATTTTGTTTTAGTTGGTTATTATAATTGTTGGTTTATCTTATCTTCTAAGTCCTACATTGCTTGTGGTGGGAAGCTTTCTCTAATGTAGGCCTATAAAATGCCAAGATTGTTGATGAGTTCTTTAGTTAATAAATATGAAAATGCTTGTTTAAGCAATTGTAGTCAGTTTGCTTTTGGGAGAGATGCCTAAGGGAGAGAGTCTCAACTGTTTTCTTGGGTTACAAACTCTAAGTTGAGATTTTCTAGTATTCATCCCTAATTATTCCTTTTCTTGTAGTTCGCCCCCTATCAATTTAGTATTAGAACTAAATTATGCTCTTTTTCTCTACATTTCACAAAACTCTAGCCTCTATTAAGTTTCTACAAAACCCTAGCCCCCACAAAATTCTAGCCTTCCACCATGTTCCCACAAACATTAGCCTCCACATAAATCTAGATGTAGGCTTTTCCACTTCATCTAGTCTTTGATTTTAGTTTTGAAAAAAATAAAGAAAAAAGAAAAAATAAAAAATCAAAAGAAAAAAGAAAATAAAAAAAATTACACTGTTCATAGTCACTATTTTCTCTCTCCACCGAGATTTCATCCCTGTCGCCTTCATCTTATCAACATCTCGTCACGACCTCGTCTCTCATCCCCCTCGCGACCCGTGCTCGTTAATGATCCTTGCCGATCATTGCATCCTCCGCTATCTCCCTATCCTCGTCGATCATCGTGTCTACCAATCGACCATAACTCAGACCTTGTCGAGCAACCGTCGCCACTGTTCCTGTCTCGACTGCAACCCCATCCACAACATCATCACGCGCCGCCGCCGCCACTGCAATTTCTCGCCGCCAGTGACACTCTGATCTCGCCATCTTCACCACCTTTAACCACCACAACCACGCCGTCAGGTCTCCCTCCACCTCCGTCTCTGCCTCTCTCTGATTCAAATCTTCGTCGTCTTCGTCACCATCATCGCAGTCACTGTCGTCACCGTTGTCCACTGTGTCGCCGCTTCTTCCTCATCACGTCGGCACCGCCATCACTCACAGGCACTGCCATCACTCACAGGTACCTCCGTCCACACAGACAAGGGGCTCAGATCAGAATTTTTGGGTTTACATAGAACTCGATCCGACCCGCTTCGTTGCAGCCCGAATTTGTCCCAAGTGGACCTGACACGAGTCATTGTTGACATCACTAGCTCGATGCTGATGTCATCGGCTTGACGAGCCGAGCCCGAGCTGATAGCTTAGTTCAAGCCGACCCGGAGACAACTCAAGCTGGCCGAGCCGACCACGAATCGGCTCGAGGAGACTAAGCCGAATGCGATCGGCTCAAGTCGAGCCGAGCCCCGAGCCGATACTGTATGCTGCAGCAACACATCATCGTTCTGAGCCCATTTTAGTCTTATTTTGAGCTCGATTCGCGTCATTTTCGAGGCTGTTTCAGGACCTTATGCATGATTTTAGCCTTTGGTTGTGGGCGTTTGTTCGAGGAATCCTAGAAGAACTACATTGGGTGTGAAACTTACTCCTTCAGGTTAAAATCTGCCTTGATCTGAATTATCAATTGCCAGTTACCTGCTCTACTAATGGACTGTAGTAAATTATAGTTGAATTGTACTTGTTTCTATCTAGTGTTTGCATTATTGTGTTATTCTGATCATTTGTAAGACTGCATTTGTTGCATTTAGAAATAAAATTTTAAGGTATTGTAATTTTTTCTCATTAAGTGCACGCATTTAACTTGTTTGAGTTAGGATTTTACAATGCATACATATGCTTGTTTGATTTTGCATCTATATCATAGCTTGGTGCATGTGTCATAACCAAAAAAAAAATCCAACATGAGTAATCAAGATAACAATAATCAACATATTAGATAAGCTTGATCATATAATTAAACAACTTCAGGAAAGGATATAATCTTAAAACACAAAGGCACATGATGGTCTCAGTGATTATGAATGTCAGGAAGACTATAGGCACCGTCTCTTAGATAAATTATACAACCTCAATTAAGGTGATTTGTTTGTTAGAGATTACATAGCCAGATTTGAGGACCTAATCCGTTGTGATGTGAGCGAGCACCGTTCCCAGACATTAACCAGGTTTGTCTCAAGTTTAAGGTCTGATATTAGGCGTGCTATGATCACTAGCTCTTATGGTGTGGACTCCATTGAAGATGCTTTTGCTTTTGCTCTAAAGATAGACTTGATTTTCAAGGGGATAATCAATGCTAAAGCCTGGAAGGAGTGTTCTAAATGTGAGAGATATGAACATTATGATTATCAGTGCCCCTCGGAGGGTTGACATGTTAATTTTGTGTCTAGTGGTGATGTTGACGATTCAAAGGTTGTTAAGGATGTCCATGTTTATTTTGAGATTTCTGGCATCATTGAGGATCCATTAGTCAATCTCTGTACACCGATTATTAATGAGTCATGTGTCATCTGCGGGTACTAGTGATGTGGATGTGTTAGTAGATTCTAGTATACTCATACCTGATGAGATATATACTCATGAGAAAAATCAAGAAAGTCAAGAAGCAGAGGTTGAATTTTTTCCTATCGTTTCTTCTTGTAGTCAGTCATTAAGTTTCTTGCTATACATCAGGTTATTTCTGGTATTTCTTTTAGTGTGTGTTTGGAGTTCTCTCTGGAATTTATTTAGATTTCTGTTAGCCCTACTAATGTTATACCTGTTAAGATTAGTTATTAGTATTTGGGTTATTGGGTTGTTACCCATATACCCACCTTGTCTTCTATATATACCTTGTACCTTCTCTTATGTTAATTAATCAATTCAATTTCAAGGTTTTTATTTCTCTACATGCTATCAGAGCAAGGTAAACTTTAACCCTAAAATCCACCACCTTCTCAAAATTCTCTTTATTCTTCTCAACATCACCTTCTCACATCTCCATACATAACCGCCCCCTAACACCTCCGCCGCCGCCTCCAACCATTCAGAAGGTGCCACCCTTCCACCAATACAATGCCGCCCACCCCCTCCTAGTGCCGTCCCTCTTCCAGACATCCAAAATAGTGTCGCTTCCCTCCTTCACCATATCAGAGAGGTGCCGCCCCTTCCTGCCTTCTTCAGAGGTCTCAAATAGGGTCATAACTACTCAAAAATTAGATTTTTACATCTGATCTGGCTATTTGGATTCTCTACAAGACTTTTTTAGTGAGATCTGATAAGTTTATTGCTTAAAAATCAGATTTTTACATCTGATCTGGCTATTTGGATGCGTTACAAGACTTTTCTTTGGTGAGATCTAATGCTTACTGCTTAAAATTAGATTTTAACATCTGATCTGGCTATTTCAGGCTGAAATATTATTTTCTTGATGCAATTCTGGCTGTCTATGTCTCTATTTGGTAACTAAATTGTTTGTTTCTCTTGCTTACTGGCTATTTCCCGTTACTACTGATTTCTGGTGATCTATCTACTGGCTATTATATCTGAGACTACAATTTCCTCCACTGTGATCTCTTCTCCGATGGTTGAGACTTTTATTTCCAAGACAGTATTGGGGATTATAGTAAAGTTGAATAGATCTAACAACTTATTATGGGTTATGGGTGTAGGCGTTCCGTATATTCATTGATGCTCAAAATAAATTGGCTCACCTCCTTTAAGATCCACCTGCTACTTCAGATCCTACTTATATGACCTGACTTACTGGAGATTATTCTGTGATGACATGACTTCTCAACAGTCTAGAGGAGAAAATTAGTGGTAGTGTTATGTTCTTGACTATCGTTAAGGAGATATGGGATATACTAAAGGTGATGTATGTCAATGAGAACCCCTCGAGGGTGTTTGAGATTTATGAGCGCCTGTTTGAGCTTAAACATAGAGACAGATCTGTGCCTGAGTTCTATAGTGAACTCAAAGGCCTTATTGATGGGTTAGAGATGCATCAACCTATTGTTACTGATGTGGCAACATTGAGGGGATATTGTCAGGATTTCGCGGCATCAAAATTTCTATCCGGCTTGAGTCTTACACTACGATTCTAGATGCGAGATCAGATACTGGGAGGCGATAGTATTCTCACGTTGATTGTCACCTTCTCATAAGTTATGATCTCTACTGGATCCGATGTTTCATCTGCACCATGCATTGAGCACTCTGTCATGATTTCTGGTCGTAGCAGAGGTCTTGGTCATGGCTGCTATTTTGGAGACGAGGACGTGGATGCATTGGAGGTGAACATGGATCTTATGGAGGTAAATATAGTGCCTCTGAGAAAGACCTCCGACAATGTAGGCATTGTGGACGTAGCAATCACATCTCTGAAAAGTGCTAGGAGAAACTTGGACGTCCTAAGTGGGCACAACCATCTAATTTTGGTTTTTTCTGCGCTGTATGGTACTCAGAGTTCATCTGCTATTCCTTGTTATTCCACAGTTGTACTGTCGCAGGAGTATGACAGACTCCGACAGTTAGACTGTTAGAGTTCTCTCAGAACGATCTTTCAGCGACTCATGCATCTGCTTCAGGTATGCACGCCTATACTGCCTCTCCTCAAAAGCCCTAGATATTAGACTCAGGAGTCTCATCCCATATGACAAGTACTAAACAAGAGTTTATTTCATTAAATTTGTCACGTGTTACCTCTCTGTTAAAATTGCTGATGGTACCCATTCTCTTGTATTAGGGAATGGGGCAGTTCAAGCTACTTCATTCTTGACCCTTACTGATGTCCTATATGTTCAACGATTTTCTGTTCGTCTCTTGTATATCAGCCGGTTTACTAAACATAATAACTACAAAATAACTTTTTTCCTTCTCATTGTGTGTTTCAGGACCTGTCGACTGGGAACAGGATTGGTTCGGGGCATGAGCGAGGAGGCATATACTATTTGGATAATCGAGTGACTCCTACTGGCTTGGTTGCAGGTTAGCTTGATATAGTTTTATTTTGGCATTGAAGCTTAGGTCATCCTTCGGTGCAAAAGTTTCGGTCTGTTACTTCTGTTGAGTCATCTATTTCTTCTTTAGGTTGTGAATCTTGTGAGTTAAGCACCATCATACTACCTTTCAGAGTCGAGTCAATAATCGTAATAATTCAGCATTCGAGTTAGTCCATTCTGATATTTGGGATCCTAGTCGTGTACCCTCTATTAAGGGTTTTAGATATTTTTTGCTCTTTGTTGATGGCTTCTCTTGCATGACGTAGTTGTATCTCTTAAAAGAGGTCAGAAATAAAAAAATATTGAACTTCTCTTTAATAAATTAAAAAAATCAGTTTTCTACTTTAATTTGTGTGCTTCGTATTGACAATGCCTTGAAGTATGTTAAAAAAGATGTATCCATTTTTTGTTCCAAAAATGGGATTATCCATCAGACCTCTTGTTCTCATACATCCCAACAAAATAGAGTTGCTGAACGCAAACATAGACACATTCTGGATGTCGCTAGAACCATAATGATTCATATGAGTGTCCCAAAATATTTATGGTCTGATGCTGTGTTAAGTGCTTGTCATCTGATTAATATAATGCCCTCTTCTGTTCTCGATAAAAAAATCTCATTTTTCTTGTCTATTTTCTAACAAAACACTTTTCTCTATGACTTCCCGTGTTTTCAGATGCACTTGTTTTGTTTAGGACTTGTCTCCTAAACTAGACAAGTTGTCTCCTAGATTTATAAAATGTGTTTTTGTTGGGTATTTTAGAACGCAAAAAGGATACCGGTGCTATAATCCCTTCACCAGAAAGTATTTGGTGTCTGCTGATGTTACGTTCTTTGAGTATGTTCCGTATTTCTCTTCATAGGTTCCTATTATATCTGAGATCGTTCCTCCATCACCGACTGTGCCGTTGCCTACACATGCTTATGTTGTTTCTCCACAAGTATCGCCAATAGAAACTCAGGACCCCTGCAACCAAGCCAGTTCGAGATTTCAGATATGTCTGCACTCATTGCCTAAAGGTTCCTGCTTTCGAACTAATTTTGACTATCCCCTCTCGAGTAGACGGTCCTCCTTTTCCACCATCATCTCCCTCTGATCTTGATATTCCCATTGCCCTTCGAAAAAGTAAACTGTCTTACACTGATTATCTTATTTCAAATTTCGTTTCTTATGATCAGCTTAACTCTACTTTTCGTCAGTTTGCCCTATCATTGTCTTCTGAGTCTATACCCAAGTCTTATACAAAGGCTTTATTGGTACCTGCCTAGAAGCAGGCTATGGATGAGATGGAAGCTCTTGCTTCTAGAGGAACTTGGGAGCTGGTTTCGGCACTAACAGGTACTGCTATTGTTGGCTGTCGCTAAGTCATTACTTTAAAGTACCACCCAAATGGATCTGTGGATAGATATAAGGCCAGGCTTGTGGCCAAAAGTTATACTCAGACATATGACATCAACAATTTTAAGACATTCTCGCTGGTTGCCAGGATGAATTCTATCAGGATTCTGTTCTCCATTGCTGTTAACCTGTCATGGTCATTGGTCCAACTGGATATTAAAAACGCTTTCTTATATGAAGATCTTCAGGAGGAAGTATATATGGAGCAACCCTCAGGCTATGTTGCTCAGGGGAACAAAAGTTGTTGTCTCAAGAAGGCTATATATGGACTCAAGCAAAGTCCAAGGGCGTGCTTTGAAAAGTTCAGTCTTACCGTTTCTGTTATTGGATTTCACCGGTGTTATTCAGATTACTCTGTCTTTGCTCGCCGCACAAAGTTTGTATCGTAGCTCTGGCTGTTTATGTTGATATTTTGGATAGTGATTCATCTGCGCTATTGGAGACTAAGCAGTATCTTAAGTGTCATTTTGTGATTAAGGACATGGGAAGTCCAAAATACTTTCTGAAAATTGAAATTGTACATCAAAAACATAGTATGCTTCTTTTCCAGCAAAAGTATGCTCTGGATCTTCTTGGGAAAGCAGGTCTTTTGGGATGCAAGCCTGTTACCACTCTAATGGAAGCCAATTTGGATTTATGGTTTGCTGATAGTTTTTCACTCGATGATCCATGAAGATATAGAATTTGATTGAAAAGTTGATATATCTCACGGTTACTAGGCCAGACATAACCTTTGTTGTTGGGGTACCAAGTAGATTTACGTATCAACCCAGAGAAACTCATTGGTTAGCTGCGATAAGGGTTCTGGTTTGCATCAAGAGTTGTCCAGGAAAATGGTTGGTGTACAAGAAACATGGGCATGTACGCATTTCTAGATATTCGAATTCAGGATATGCTGGTGACCAAGGAGACATGAATTTTATTACTGGGTATTGCACTTTTGTTGGAGGAAATCTAATGACTTGGAGGAGTAAAAAGCAGGATGCGTTTCATTCGAGAGCAGAAGCAGAGTATAGATCTATAGCTTATACGACATGCGAGATAGTGTGGTTAAAAAATCTACTGATGGAGTTTGGTTGCAGACAGACTGGGCCCATGCCTATGCACTGTGATAATCAGTCTGTTATTTATATTTCCCAGAACCCTGTATTTCATGAAAGAACCAAACATATTGAGATTGACTGTCATTTTGTCAGAGATGCTTTAGACAAAGAAGGTGGTTACGTTCCAGTTCACACAATCTTCTAAGCAGTTGGCTGATCTCCTTACCAAAACTGCCTCACCTCGGGTATTTTCTAATCTATGTAACAAGATGGGCATGTTAGATCTCTATGCCAGCTTGAGGGGGAGTGTTAAGATTAGTTATTAGTATTGAGTTATTGGGTTATTGTGTTACCATATACTCACATTGTCTTATATATATATCTTATACCTTTTCTTATGTTAATTAATCAATTCAATTCTAGGGTTTCTATTTCTCTACAATACCATTAACAGTGTCTAAAGTACGTCTTTCTAGAAAATCATGTCTTTCTTTCTCCTATCTTCAGGAGTTGAACCTAGTGATTTGCCTGTTGCACATGATGAAACCCTAGATAGATAGCAATTTGCAATGATGTTATAAATTTGCTGCATTTTCTCAGTATCTTGCAGAAATTTACAGTTATTAATGAAGTGAAGGGTATGTTTCACCCTGAGATTGTGATGACGTTGCACAATTAGTGTACAGATTCCTATTGGGTCCTGAAGAGGAATGCTTCCATCATCTATGGGTTGGATATCTCATGGGATTTTGGTATCAGCCTGATTTTCTGTGGAGAGGACTCAACTCGATTTGTTGTATATGCATTTCTGGATCTATCATCGTCTACAGCGGATCTGTCACAGAAGCCAGTCCCACGCCCACCGCCTTGGTTCAGTCTTGATACACATTTGTTGGGTCTATGACCACCACTATGGCCTGATTGAGAGCCAAGGAGATATACATTCGACAGAGTCGAGTTTTCTCCAACCTCGGGGAAATGATGGGGACATTTAGTGGACTAGTTTGTTTTAGTTGGTTGGGTCATTTTATCTTATTTTATTTTAGTTGGTTATTGTAGTAGGTTGGTTTATCTTATTTAAGTCCCACATTGCTTGTGGTGAGAATTTTTCTGAGATGTAGGCGTATAAAAGGCCAAGATTGCTGATAAGTTCTTTAGTTGATGAATATGAAAATGCTTGTTTGAGCAATTATAGCCTGTGTGTTTTTGGTTGAGATGCTTTAGGGAGAGTCCTGATTGTTTTCTTGGGTTCAAATCTTAGGTTGAGATTTTCTAGTGTTCGTCCCCAATTATCCTTTTTCTTGTAGTTCGTCCCTATCATGTGAGTAGGTTGATTTGTGAATGAGTTTCTTTTAGAGTTTCCACCACTTTGCTTGTTGAGTGGATTTTTTGGGATTTTGGTATGTGCATGGTTTACTGTTGTATTTATGCAAAGCCATTAAAGCTGTATTTATTATACAAGAAACTAGTAGATCTGTTTGAAGAGATCTCTTACATGTATATTCTGTTTAAAATATATTAGAGTGGAAGGACAAATCATATAACTTCTTAAAATTAAGAAAATCATGTGCACACGGATGCCTACACTGGAGTCACTGCTGTATAAGCAACCAACTTCCAAATTAGCCAAAGGCAATTTATTGGAAAAGATACGGTGCAGAGGCGTAGCAAGTCTCCAGTTTGATATATTCATTTATATTTTGACATTTTCATGCAAGCATATTTAACCTCGACGCATCTTGAAATTGTGTGATGAACAATTCGTAAATTCTGTTTAACTTTCACAGTTTATTCATGCTCATGCGTGATTTCTGTAAATTCTATTTTCCCTGTCTCGGAGATGTGATTTCTTTAATCACTTAACCTTGATAAGGCTTTTCAGTCTTTTAATTATTACAGTGCTCTAGTCTGATCAGGTTGTAAATGATTAGTCCTGAAAGCAATACTTGGTGTAATTTTTCCGTGAAATTTGTTCTGTCTGGTTTAGCTGGCAATTTCTTTGTATTTCTGGATATATAGAGTATCAGCTTGTCAAGCTAATTTAGATGCTAGTGACAGAAGATTGAGTTAAAATTTGTGGGGATTCATAAAAGCAAGAAAGCAATAAAGTAAATCTCAGGTAAGGAAATAGAGCAGGTAAAAAATCTCTTTTTTTAGATTTTTTTTCTTTCCGGCTAGTTATACGTGACTTAAACCTGGGACTTCCACATGTCCACCCAGGCCCCTTCACCACTGTGTCAATCTTTCGTTGTAGCATGAAAGAAACCTCACCATGTCAAAGTTAAATTGCATGGAATTAGAAGTAAATTAAATAAATATTTTGGAAAAGATTTAATCCACCAACCCTGATAAACCAGATCTAAAAGTCCTATTCTAAAACAATCTTCAATCCAATTTTAAACCATCCTAATCTAAAGACACTATGCCCCAACATTGGATAACTAGATCTAAAATAATTCTATTCCATAATGATCTTCAACCTGACTTGTTAATTATCTAATTAAAGATACTCCTCGCTCACTCTCTTAAGCAGTTTCCCCATATTTTGGCCTCAATCGGATGATCAGGGATCCGATTCTTGTCTTTACTTCTTTGATGAGCACAATTTATTTTTCTTAAGAGCGGAAATTGTTGGTTGGTTTGAAGTATGACTTGATCTAATTTGGAATTAAGTTTAATTGTATTAATAGGAACTTGTTTTTCTTCCTTCCCATACCAATTATTTTTTGATTTTTTTCCCCTTAAAAGAACTATGCTGGTGGAATGGCATCGTGTATATTTTCCTTATCATGCTGTCAAGTATGAGGAGGATTGGTGCTTTAAGATTGATTGGGAACCGTTGACAAAGCCATTCACATCATCAGTTTGGCTTTTACTCTCTCAACATTATGATATTATTCTTCTCTTCCCTTGTTTCAAATTGGATCTGATGGAACACACATTGATTTCTATGCAGTGGACTAGCATTTAGTATTTTTAGTGATCTATATAATTCTACTTAGATGATATCCTATATTTTTGCATCATATCATCAAGTAATCCACTATATTACATATAACGAGCATGAAGGGTGCAGGGGAGTGATGTTGATATTGCATCTGGAGTAGTAAATATTGTCGTATTTGTTCTACAAAAGAGCAAGATATGACATTTCAATTTAGTCTTGTATTCTTAATAAACATAGAAGAATGGTTTCAAATATCAGCTGATTCTGATATATATTGGCAATGTCTTATCAGGTTTGGAGATACCCGATATAATATTTGTCCTACAATACCGGCTGATATCAAGCCAATATTGCTGATATGATAGATATTGCCAATTTTGATGATAGATATTAATGATATTGATACTAAAAACCATTAGCCTGTACTCTGATACCGAGATTTTAAACCATACGTAGGAGGGTGCCTCAAAGTAATGACAGTGATTTACAATTAGTAGCTGAAGTATGGAGATAAAGTAAGACACATCTGGGACAGGAGAGTAAAGTTATATATCTATTAACACTTGCATCTTTGGAGTGATTTAGTCAGAATGTAAAGTTCTTGGGTCTTTGACACCCCCCCCCCCCTCTCCCGCCACCGCCCGGATTTTCCACAGTGGCTAAAATTCCAGTAACTCTAAGTGGATTATTGTAAATTATTACCATTTAAATGCCTTTTAAGTAAATTTTAGCCACTGTGGAAAATCAGGGCGGTGGCGGGAGAGGAGGGGGTGTCAAATAATCCACTTAGAGTTACTGAAATTTTAGCCACAGCTTTTTTTTGTTTTGTTAAGAAAGGATTAATAAGAAAAGCTTTGTGGTGGTTTTTCCAGATTAGTGCACTTTATTTATGTATTTATTATTTTCTTACTAATGACCTAACTTTTCTACAATAAATAGCAGAGCTAGCACATTAAGAACACCAAAGGACTATACAGTGCGCTCGGATATAAGAGCATCTAATAGTTAACTGTGTTTTTCATGCAACAATACGTGTCCAGGAAGCTCTTTTGAAGAAATGTCCAAGACTTCCAAGTTGAGAAAAATATATGGCTAACACAATTTGTATGCTATCAAAATATGTGAAAAACTGAAAAATCACATTTAGCGAAGGAGCGGGCACTGCCATGCTGCAAAACATGGTTGGATATGTGGACAATTCTCTTTGTTTGACTGCTGATCCATTGTCTCCTAGGGGCCGTTTGTTTCGCGTAAAAGTCCGTAATTCGTAAATGACTTACAACCCAGTTTTGTTTGGACCGTAATTCGTAAAAGACTTACACAACCCAATTACCCCTCACTTGCAACCCAATTACCACTCACTTACAGCCCAGTTACAGTTAATTTTGTGGTCATGCAAATTTGTATTATTTTTTTATGTTAATATTAACAATTTTTAATATTTAACATTTTTAATATTTATTTACAATATTAAAACTTTTTAAATCACCAAATAGTTAAATTTGTGATCAACTTTTTCACTTACGACTTACACATTACGACAACCAAACACCGTAAAGCACAATACACTTTTCCACTTACAACTTTATATTACCAACCAAACACCATAAAACTTACATGCATGTAACTCATTTACAAATGTAAAAGACTTTACCAATTACAACTTACGAATTACGGCCAATTACGACAAACAAACAGACCCCTAATGAACTTCAGTTATTGAAGCCTTCTCATGTTTGATTGTTCTCGTACTGCTATCAGGACCTTTTAGTTGTATATACATGTGTGGATGTGATAATGCAATGACTTCTCTGGCACTAGCTAGACATTTGAATCTAATTGGTGATCTTCTGTCTGTGCAGCTAGAAGAGGATCACAGGGCCACTAATTGGAAGAGGAGCTTGGGCCGCTCGTTCTGATGAATCAGTTGCTCTCTGTACACTACACATATCTGAAGCCTTTTAAGACGTTTGTCATCTTATATTGGTTGGCAATGATCTTTTATTAACCCATCTGTGAGCTTAATATCTATGTCTGATATGTGAAAGGGAATGCTTCAGTCTGTAAAACCATTAATCGAACCACGGAAGAGAAGGGGAGCACTACAATACAATCATTGGTATATTCGAGTATGCCCCCTTGGGGACCATGGTATCAAGTAAAAGAAAAGTGGAGGATAATGTAGCAGTGACATATTTGTGTGAATGCTCGTTGGCGCTTCTCTCGTCATTCATTGATCCATCATATTATCGCAGTATGGTGTTTTTATCGTCACATTTTCTGAAAGATAATACCTTCAGGATGTGTTGGTGGGGATATGTGATTCCTCTACTGATGGTCTTGTGTTTAGGCTAAAATTCTGAGGCTTTAGTTGTAGTGAAGCAGGTAAGATGTTTGCAACTTGGATCAAAGGTCATCCAGTTTGGGGTTGTTTTCAGACTATTGTTGGTATTGAATTGTAGCATGCCCTGGTAATATGAAAGGTTAATTTCCTGAGGTAGACTTGGCTGTTTTGAGGAAAGGCTTGGAAGTAAATCATTCTCGTTTAGAATTAAGAATTGGAAGTATAATTGAATGTTCTAGTTGGTTTACATAATTTTAAGTGTTTATTTTCTACATGCATCAAGTTTGTGATTATCAGTTTGGGTTTTTCATATATACACCCTCAAATCTTATATGTTTAGAAATTTATCTCACAAATCATTTGAATTTGAATTGCTAATTTATCTCTCAAACTTGATCCAACCTCTGTGAGAGCTAAGCGGTTCTGGCTCAACAAAGATGATGTTGATGCAGTTGTTGCTCATTCCTGGGGCGTCGACGATATCTGAATCGCCGACTCTAAGAAGCTGCGATGACTGAATGAGGAGCTCAAAGGATGGAACAATCCCATTGTAGGCGACGTTCGCGAGAAAGTACAAGAGCTTGAGCAGACAGTCACCAGTCTGCATACTAAGGAAAGTGTGCTCTCAAAGCTTCCACAGCTGACCACGACAACGCCCTGCGTGACGTTGAGATATTCTGGAGACAAAAATCATGAGTTGATTGGTTGCGGAAAGGCGATGAGAATACTCGTTCCTTCCATTGCTCGACGGTTGTGAGGAGGAACCTCAACACTATCCGCGATATCCATGGATTTGAACCGAGCCCTAATCTCAGACAGGGATGGTATAAGCTGTGTTCCTGCACTACTTCAAGTGTCTCTGGTACGAACACATTGAGAGCTCACTGGATTTCGATTGGTATTGCATCCCATGTTTTCTGAGTGGCAACGACAATGCCTCGCTTATTAAGGAGGTGTGACTGCGGAGGAGCTGCACGATGTTGTTAGAAACCTCTCTGGCGACAAAGCTCCCTGATGGTATTATCGGCGATGTTCTTTAAGAGATTCTGGCACATTGTTAAACACGGTGTCTTCTTGCTCTCTCTCTCACTTCTTGTCTCATGGCAACATGCCAAGGCAATCGAATGCCACGTTCATTGCTCTGATCCCCAAACATAAGGAGACCATCCGTGGATGCGACCCAGACCTCGTCGATCCGGCCGATAGGGGTCGGAGGTAATGGGAGTTCTGGCCACGGATGCGTGAAAAGGTGGGACGGTGGTAGTGTGTGATCGTAGCTTGCTGATCCGGCCGAAAGGGGGTCGACGGCGAGCCGGTCGTAAGAGAGTTGCACGGTAGTGGGCGTTCGGATCTTGCTGATCCAGCCGAAAGAGGATTGGATCGCAATTGTGGTGGTGGGAATATGCCACACTCGGTGGGGGGAGCTAGTGACAGGATGAGTGGATCGGATCTTCAGATGTTGCAATGCAAGAGGAGCTCCTATGACATTCCGGTGACCTTTTTTCTTTTTTCCTTTTAGAATTTTCAAATGGTGGGGCTTCTGCCTCACGGTTTCATCTCATAAAAAAAAAAAAAAAAAAAAACCCAAAGACTTCCGCCCCATCAACTTATGTAACATTGTGGTGGTCAGTTTCCAACCTTCTCGAGATCACGCTATGTGTCCATCCAACACCAAACAAGCAAGCGACACGTGGCTACTTTCAGAACATCTGATCGGGAGTATCCATTCAATTCAAACTCCGAGCGGCTCATATAGTTAGAAGGAACAGATAAGATATGTTGTGAGAATCTCTATCTATAAGCCAAATCTCTATTTAAACTCGATAGTTATAACTCGGGAGCAGATCAATCATATCAACAGTTGGACGCAGAGAATCAGATGAAGATGGACTCTCGTCCACCTGAGTCAAATCTGGATGGTCGACTTAACTGCCTCCAAAATAAGGGATTAAGTGATCAAACTAAGTAGGACTCCATAGCCTTATCCAAATACATGACTTGTCTCTGTGTGTGTGTGTTTTGTGTGTGTGTGTGTGTGTGTGTGTGTGTGTGTGGGTGTGTGAGAAAAATGTATATCAGGTTCCAACTGAGAGGCTCTCTCATCTGGCGGTGACGTGGCTGAATCTCAGTCACAAGTCTTGGGCGCAGCGTTATCATGGTAGCAGTTTTTTGTGAGAACTGCTACAATGGTCACAATGTTTTCGTAAGTACTACTATCATGGTCGTAGTGTTTTCGTGAGGACTGCGATTCGTGAGAATTGCTACCATGGTCGCAGTCCTAATTACACTGAGAATATCTGAGTATACAATAAAAATCAAAATTGATACCAATTGAAAGAATCTCAATGATACCAATTGAAACAACAATAATGATCAAGTGTATACATCATATAACTACCACCCATTCATGTTCAAGTTAAAAAGATTTTCACTATAAAGCATACATGAGCATGATCTCCCATCCAACCACCTATTGGATGGTAGGGGTTTTCAAAAATAGGTTTGAAAAATAAGGTTTGTTTGAAAAACTCTACCAAATGAAGAATATCGCAACTAGTTATAAGAAAAATTTGTAAACTAGTACGAAATCCTTCAAGTAAGGAATAAAACAAAATTATTTTTAATGAAACATGAAACCCACATGATAGTCAACACTCTAATTCAATTAAGCATAAATATGACTCATGAAAACAAGACATGAGTAAACAATAAAAGTGAGTGTATAAATTAAAGGTGAAGATCATAATCATGAAAATATAGACATTAAGCTCAATATTCCTTGAAACATGAAAATATCAAAACTATTTAATCTTCAAGGTATATGTATGTCCTATACAAATTAAAGTATACATATATATCCAAACACAACGACTCCACAAAGATATATGCATGAAGGCACGTGGCTCAAAAGGATGTATATGTATAACAATAATTTGGATAAAATAGACATATACATGAAGTTAAATATAAACACATGGAAACATGAAAAACTAAATTTTCATTAAAACAGATTTCATTTCAAGGTATATGTATGATTTGTCAACACAAAAAGAATACATACATATCCCTAAATACAATTGAGTCCATATGTATAAATTTGCATGAAAGGCAAATGACTCAAGGGGTATACATGTATATCTTAAAGTTTGGCAAAATAGACATATATATGAAATGAAAACACATGATCATAAAATAAAACCAAAATGGGAATACAATTTTAAAATGCATGAATCATCAAAACTAGACTATACTAGCACATCTAATGGGTTCAAATAAGCATTCAAGCTCAAACATATATAGATTTATTTGTGGCCCACTATATGCACAAATATATATACTAGTTCTAATGAAAATTAACATCTAAACATGTAATCAAATCATGAAGCATAAAAACACGATATAAATCATTAAGAGTAGGTATATACTTGTATCATAAACATGAAGCATCAAAACAAGATCATAAACATCTATATGATCATTATGTATATGCATGTGTATTAGATCTAGGACATACATATTAGTTTAAAACAAGGTGAGAACACTAAAGATAGATCTATATAAACATGGGTGTCTCAAATAACTAGATATGTATATCACTATTCTAATAAACATGGCATAGGCATAATGAACAATAAAACATGACATGCTATAAATCATTGACATGAAAAGCATGTAAATTAAAACGGGAGTAAAGGATTGTCACCAAAACGAAGAAGCAACTCTTCTTGTCTCCAAAACATGGTGGTCATCTCCACCAAACCTTCCTTGAAAGTGATACATCCAATTGATTTCCATGAAGCTCGGAACGCATCCACTCCAAGGTACCCTACTCTCACGTCATGTGAGAGCCCACTCCTACATCATAAACAAGAGAGGTGGTCTTTGGTACCCATATCTTATTGGGTCCATGGGGGTTAGTCCCTTCTCTAACCCAAACAAAATTATTTGCTAAATTAGAAACATGTATACGATCATAACAAAATTTAGCAAGGTGGCCCTTACGTCCACAATGTGTACATGTGTACACATGAGCATACATGGTGTGATGGTGTCCGTGAGGAGCATGTGTATGCCGTGATGGGTGTGCATGAAAAGATGGAACTTGTTTCTTTCGAAACAAAGATTCCAAGCGTGTATGGCTCTTGGCACAATGGCTCAAAGTGGAGCCCAAACAATCAACACTTTTCTTCAAAACATCTATATCATTTTTAACACTTGAAGATAAAGTGGAGCATGCAAGGGGTGATCTAGGTGAAACAACCCTAGCATGGCAAACATGAGAAACAATATTATTTTTCAAAGATTTATTTTTACTTAAACAAATTTCTAATTCTTTTGAAATAAAATCAATTTCTCTTTTTAAAGAATCATTATCTCTTAAAACGAATTCAACTTTTGAAGACAAAAACTCATTTTTCTTTAACACATTATCACAATCATTTTATTTTTCAAAAACTCATTTTCTTTTAGTGTAAGGTCTAGTTGAGATCTCAATGAATCCCTTTCATTATAGACCTCAACCTTCTCTTGCAAAACCTTGTCAAGTTTAGAATGCAAACTTTTATTTTCTTTTTCAATTCCTAGACTTTTCTTTTTCAAAATCTTATATTTTTCAATTAATTTTTCACAAACTATTGAAAGTTCTTCATTCAAAGCATGGGCATCAACAAAATCATTACATGAAGAACTAGCAACATCATTATCTAGTTGAGATTCTGATTGTACCTCAAGGGAGTCATTCCCTTGGATCATATAGCATTGTGAATCGGATTCTCCACTAGTTTCCTCTTCTTGTTGGAATGGCATTTGAAGCTCGGAGGTGGTGGTTGTGGTTGTCAACATATTCCACACTGCAAATGCGGAATCAAAGTTAGAAGCAAGTATAAGATATTCTTTATTTAATGTGCTTCTAATGGCCTCTAGGGCTTGTGCATTGGCCCCTATATGCTTGCTATCACTAAGGTAGGATTCCTTGGCAATGGCAAGGTAAACCTTATGTCCTAGGGTTTGTAAATAAACGAACATCCTAATCTTCCAAACAATGATGTTGGAAGGGTCAAACATAGGTGGGGTCATGAAGTCCATGGGTCCAAACTATATGTGTGCAAACAAGCAAATGCAATGTAGATGGTAGATTAGCTAAACCAAGATCTCACTCCTAGGTTGTTACACCTAAAGTATCAGGAGCGTAGGCTCTGATACCAATTGAAAAACACCTAGAGGGGGGGGAATAGGTGTTAATGCTAATCTAGAAACTAAATGCGCTAAATGCGGAAGCTAAAACAATTTTGCAAAAACACTTAATACAACCAACAAGTGTAGCCGAATTCCCTGTGAAGGGCTCTAGACTAACTCCTCTTGATTCCCCTAAATATGGGTTGAGGTGCTATATGAAGCTCTTGTGGTTAAGTATAAGTGAGGCACACACACAAGCAATCCAAGCATATAATGAATAAGCAATATGAATCAATGTAAGGACAACACAAGCAAATATGATATGATGTTAAGAATGATGCTTTGCACAAATAAAAGAGATAGAGTTGAGAGACAATGGATCAAACGCAAAGACAAGATATGTTTCGAGGTTCGATCCCCTAGCTCTTCATCCCCGCCTTCACCGAGAAGGATTTCTAATCCACTATCTTGTCCACCGAGGACTCCCACCGAGGGAACCTTCACCGAGAAGGATTTTTACAACAAGGGAGTACCGAACTCCTCTCTCAAACACCGCCTCACAACCGAGGGGTAGGCCCGTAGCCAAACAACAACCAACACCTCTACCGAAGAGGGTTTACAAACCAAACTCCACCTCTCACTAGAGGGAGCAAACCACAATCCTCAACCTCTACCAAAGAGGGAGCAAACACCAACCCAAATCAACCTCACCAAGAGGGATACAAGAAATTAAGGGGTTTACAACAAGTGGTATATCTCAACCACAAACCACTTTCCTTTTTCCCACAAACAAATGATCCTAATAGAATAGGATAGGTGATAGCTCAAGTGTGAAAAAAACTAGGTGTTTGAAAAATAAAAACTCAAAGAAATAATCTTGGAAAAACTCTTGAAGATAATAGAAATGAAGAACAAACACAAATCTCCCAAAATACTATTTTCTTTGATTTTTCCAAAAACCTAAAACAATACAAAGCTAAATCTTTTTGGCACAGAACTCTTTTGAAAACTTATTTAAACTGTAAAGAAAGTCTGAAAATTTTAGCTCTAAAAATCTTAGTTAAAACCCTAAAGAGATGGGGTATTTATAGGCCAAACCAGAAACTAGCCGTTAGGCTGATCTGTCAGCTTAACAGGCCTGCGGTCGGCCGGCCCGGCCGACCGCCAACGGTCAGAAATATGACCGTTGGGGCATCCGGTCGACCGCACGGCCGACCGCCAGATACAGAGAGCAAAGCTCTCTGGTCCGGTCGACCGGTCGGTCGGCCGGCCCACTGTGCTGCCAGACGTGCACAGCTCTGTGCACGTCGGTCGACCGCAAGGTCGACCGGCCCTTAGTGCGGTCGACCGTGCGGTCGGCCGACCTAGCCTGTCAGCCACTGTTTTGGGTCAGAAACACTTTTTAAAAATATTTCTAAAAATTCTTTTATCTCTTGTAAAAATACCCAAAAATAGTTTTATCATTTTGCATTAATACATAAACATGTGATAAAAAGTTTAGCTCAAATATCAAGCATATGAAACCATTTTTGTCTTTTAATATTTTTACCAAAAATCAAAACATGTATTTTATCAAACTTAGATTTTTCAATAGGAAATCTGATTTTTCCTAAAACTCATGAATAGACATATCAAAATAAGTTTGTTTAAGATATGAAGCATGTATGTATATTGAACACATCTAATATACATAAAAACCATGTAGACTTGTTTTGATCAACTATTCATGAAAACCAAATCCAAAACATGAAACGTGTGTGTATTGTGCACTTGAGCATATCAACTATTCTAAGCTTTACAAATGGATCTAAACACACTAAACTAAAACTAGGATACCTAAGTCTTCTTGATAATCTTCCATCTTCAAGTCGACTCGATCCCAAACGTGATCCACGAGCGAGACTCCAATGAGTGCACGGTATGATCTTGATGCTCGGGCTCTGGAATTACCAAGTGAAAGCTTCCAAACTCCTCTTTTTGAAGCAATCACCAACTAATATCTTGATCAATGATCTGTAACTAAAATCACAAGAATATTAGTAAACATAACTACATGAGTTAATCATCATCAAAACTAGAGAGGGAGGCCTCCGGGCCAACACGGGTGTAACTAAGTTAAGTTACTGATTGCATCTCAATTTTACATTATTATCATCACATTTGTACATTTATTCTTAATTATTCTTTATTTAACAATACTATTAACTCTCTTTTTGATTACAACATGTAGTTACTTAAATGAAAAGATAAGAATATAAGAAGCTTCTATTTTATCCCTAATCCTATCTAAATTTGGGTTTTAATTTAAATAAATTTGAAATTAAGAGGAGGAAAGGATAAATCATCATCTTCACAATTTAAATTCAAAATCAGAAGTTATATTTTTAGAAGATGGATAGGATAAAACTAATCCTAAAAGGAGGATAATTCAAATTAAATGGAGTTCAAAATCAATACATACTCGGATGGACACTTCTTAGTATTCAGATCATAACTTTCACTACAGATACTCAAATCTGATGATTCAAGATGTATTGAAAGAGGACTTAAAGGGCTATATTATTATGTTGATTACTTTGTCCAATTCAGCCGTATAATGAGTCATATTTAGCAACCAACACGCTGACTTGTTGCAGATCAGTTTAGAATTGAATTCTCATATTGAACGGAATTTAATTAAAAATCCCAATTTGTATCTTATTGTGATTAGCTTTGAGGCCAATTTAAAGAGCTGAAATCTTTTATTAAAAAACATATACCCATCAGAGATCATAACTTAGGATTTATATTTAGTTTCTCCTCCAAATTTCTTTTGTAATTTTTAGGATTTATTCTATTTCAAGTTTTGTAAAGAAGAAGGAGGCTCTTTATAATTGAAGGTGACAACATCAATAATAAAATTTTTCTTTCTAATTTTTCTTTTCTGCTTGCTTTATTTACTTGTTTTTTCTTTTACCATGCTTTCTTTAGATTCTCTCATGAGTAGCTAATCTTCTTTATGGCTTATTAATCTCTAACCATCACTACTTCTACTTCTATATTAGAATATGCTTATTGGATCTTATGCATGCTTAAACCTTAGAAATAGTTAATACTCTTGAAGGCACATGACGATAGTTAAATCTATTATTTGCTAATACTTCTCAATAATTTTCTTATTCTATGCTTAGATAGCCTTGATAGTTTAATATTGGTTATTCTTCTTATTCGATGCTTGAAAAACTTTGATAGTCTAATGTTAGGTCTTGGTTAGTGATTATTTCAAATAGGGTTTCTTCATCTTATGTATCTTACTTGAATTGAATGCAACTCTAAGGTATAGTTTTTATAATTCAAAGTAAAGTTTAATTTATCATAGGTTAGAAGTTAGTAGTGGTAGGTGATTAATAATTCATCTTTTTCTCTTTCTAAAATCAAAACCCTAATTCAACTTTATTTTTACCATCATATTTCTATCTTTAAAATTTTAACATAGTAATTTTCTTTTAACACGAAGAAAAACAACCTAACCAATCTAGTTTGTAAAAAGATACCGAAAAGCTTCCATTGCATCTTTCCCTGAGGATCGACCCGCATAGCACTCGCTACCGCGGTTATATTGTAAAAGATAGAGACACGCCTTCATCCTGATAATATTCTTCTAACTCTTAATTTTATCTCTATTTTTTGGCAATCAGTTATACATACCTTTTTCCACCACAAAAAAATTTTACTTGGTGAGATACAAATAAAAATTAATGTGAACAAGGTGTTTAAATAATATTTTTTTTGTAGTTGAAAGAGGTGCGTGTAACTTAACTTAGTTACACCCATATGTTGTATGTATGTGTGTGTGTGTGTGTGTGTGTGTGTGTGTGAAAACCCATAATAAGGGGGATCAGAATCCAGAAACCCTAGCTCACCAAAGAACCCCATCTGTAATCGTCATTGATATAGTGGAATTTCTCTCTCTATCTCTTCGTGATTTTCTCCCATTTGAGTTTCCACTTAATTCGCTGTATTTGTATTGGCTTTTCTGTGATTTAATTTTACTCCCTCCATTATTTTGGTGCGTGAATTAATTCCTTAAGTAATTACCCATAGAATTTGGTGTTTTTATTGAGAGCTTCTGAATGCTTACTCAGGATTTCTCCCCATCCAATACTCTAACCCTTCCTCTAAACAGCCTTGCACGACTGTAATATCCCTAGTTAATAATACAATATAAATATTTTTTTAAATATTTATCTAATTTTACTTATTATTTTATTATTATAATTATTAACTTGGTCTATGACTTATTATTATTATTAATGTTTTTAATTATGTCATTATTAGTTGTTACCATTATTTCATCATGATTATTATTTATTATTATTATTACTATTGCTATTATTACTATTTCATTATGATTATTATTATGTTAATTATTATTATTGTTATTGCTAATTATCAGTATTGTCGTTGTTGTTATTATTGTTTATTATGGTTAATTACTAATATTATTAATATTATTATTATCTGTGTTATTATTATTATTGTTAATTATTATTGTTATTGATAAATACTATTATGTATTAATATTATTATTAGTTACTATTAAGATTATGATTATTATTTCTATTATTTTTATCATCTTCACATCCTAGCCCATTCAATCCAAGCCCAAAACCCAATTCATAACCCGAAACCCAATCCCCAAACCCAAAACCCAAACCCATTAAACACTCTATATAATCATTATCTTCTAATCCTAACCCTAATCCTACCCTACCCTTATATGCAGCCGCAACACCATCTCCCTCCACCATCACGACAACACCATCACCGTCGCCCTACATCCCCCATGCGGCAGCGCCATCTCCTCTGTCCACCATGACTAACTCCAACCCCCTGGCCTCTTTCTTCCCCTCCGTGATCCTCCACCATGAGCAACACCATCTTCCCATTCCCGTGCAAACCCATAGCACCCCCGCAAGCCCTAGCAACCCATGGCCGCTGCCCAAGTCAGCCGTGAACACCACCCATCGCCGGAGATCCGATGAGCGCGCCACCCTCCAGAGGCCCCTCGTCTTCTCCGTTGGAGCCCAAGCCTCCGCCATAGCCATCGCTGCACAACTGCCATCGCACCACCCTAATGGATTGGCTGTGCTGCTCTCCACCGTGACCTCCTTTTCTCCTCGACCTCCGCCCTGGCCATTTCCTCCATCATCGCAACTCTGCCTGTGCAGATCCACTGCCCATCTCTCCTCCCCTTCCTACCCTCTGGAGAGATTCGCGAGCACCGCCACTAGCAGGCCACAACCTCCCCATCTCCACCTGCAACACCAGCCTCCAAGCTCCTCCTCCAGCAGCCCGACGTCCGAGCCTCCATCACGCACAGCCGTGCTCCTCCCTATTGGTAACCCACTCCCCTTCCCTCTCTTTTTCTTCTCTGTGCATCTTTATACATTTATGGGTGTGTACTTGTGTGTGTTTGCTTGTGCGTGTGTGTGTTTGTATACATGCGCGCGCGCACGTATGTGTATGTTTAGTATGTTTGAATGTGTACATGTATATGTACGTGTGCGTATGTATATGTGTGTGTGTGTGTTGTGTTCATGTGTATTGTTATGTGTGTGTGAATGTATACGTCTGTGTTGTGTCGATATATGCGTATGTACCCTCCCCATCTGCGTATGTATGGGTGTGCGTGTCTCTATATGTCTCTCCCTATATCCCTGTCCCTCTTGATGTGTGTTTATTTGTGTGTTACAACGATTCAGATCTGATCATGCGATTCAGACTCGATAACAGAAGACTCAGAGTTGCGTTCGCTGTAGACCCGATACTTCAGGCGATTCGAAGACCGACACACGAGGTAATTCGGATATCCAGACTAGATCATATAGTGCAAACCTGACAGCGATTCGGACCCAGAACCGCATCATTTCATGTGAGTATTTGCTTTATTTGTTTATTTTATTTGAGTGTTTACCACTATTATTTTATATGAGTTAATGAAATATTGATTTGTTATTGCATGTGTATATATATTTGTTTTCGGTATTATTCTGTTATTTATTTAATTTTGTTAGCATATTTCAATTGTTCAAAATAGAGTTTAGTACCGGACCTAGGAGTTGGATAGTATGGGAGTTAATGATGATTTGGTTCTGACTTGATGATTGTTTAATGGTTACCGATTAACAATTATTTGATTATATCATTTTTGTATAAAATATGGAGAGACGATTAAATTGGAATACTTAGAATTATTTTATAGTTCCGCGGATTGAATATATTGATCAAAGTATCATTCTATGAGAGATGAATTAGAGATTTTATAGATGATGAATCAGATGTAATCTTGACATTTAAGGTATATGGATTCGATATTCTGTCACTGAGATATTAATATTTCTATCATTTCATGTATAGATTAATACCATTTTGATTTGGATCTGGTTAATATAAATACTAAATGGAATATTGGATTGATCTTGAGTTGATTAGCTCGTGGTCGTGGTTAAAGGATTATATTTTATATAAATTAATCATCAGGCATGATTTTTCTTTATTTGGTGATAAATCAGATGGGAATTTAATTAAATTTGAAGATTAGAGCAGATTAATAGAATCAAGAGACTTATCAATTAACAAAACTCATGGATGAATTTCTGATACTTCAATTTGTATATTAACTTGGTTAGAGATGGAGTTTGACCTGAGATTTGTATTGAATTTTGATCAGTGTTCAGATGAGATTGACGATAGTTAGATTATTAGTCGTAAGTATTCCCTGGATTTATTCACTTATTAGTTTATCAGAGTATAATAATTTCTTATTGATATCAAGGACTGGATATAGAAACATTCTAAATTCCATGTTACTTGAGGATGTTTCACTCTTTAGTTAGTGTCTTGATCGGATTGGATAGTGAAGATTGTTTTGACGTGGCTGAGTTTTCATCTCTATTGGCTAGGATTCGGATATACTGATAGATATAGTGGACTAGAGTAGATTGATAATATTGAGAGAGCTGTATTATGGATCAACTGAGCTTCTAGATTGGCAATGAATTGAATACTTGATGGTTATAATGACTGCATTGAGATTATGAGTTAAAGAGACTTGTTACTATCATATCCTAGAGCATATGAATGAGATTATGAATTGATTAGACGGTACATTACTTGTTATTGTATCATTTCATGTTATAGAAAATTACTAAAAAAATATTGTTAGACCATAATGCCGTGTAATGTATTACTGTTTTACCACTTATACGATTATTATTTTACTGTTTACCGTATATACAGTTATTGTTACTGTTCACCATATACTGATTGAAGTGAAACCTGCACAGAAAATACAGAATTTTAGAAATGAAGAACAAAAGTGCAAGGTTCTCAATTTTACCGCGATAACAAGTAACTATGTGGGTCGTGATCCACAAGCAGGGACTTGCGATGGAAGCGTGTTGTAAGTTCTTCTTTAAGTTACTAAACCGATTAAAAATTCTTCCATTTTCTTTTAAAAAAAAGAGAAATGAAACTTTGTTAATTTAAAGAAAGTGGTAGATAGGGGAAGTGGTGATTTTGAAAAATGAAAAACTAAGTAAAGAAAGAAATAAAAAGAGTAAAGAGTTGGTGATTGAAGTTGTTTGTTCTACACTAAGAAATCAAAAAAAAGAAAACCTAAAATACTTACTTACCTTTTCTGGACAACGACTTACCCACGAGCATCTACCTTAATCTGGAGGTGATCAACACATCATCAAGAACTTCAACAAGCAAGTATGAAATGATACGTGTTTTAAGGAGAAATCCATCATCATGTGCTATCAGTGGCACTCGCAAAGGCAAGGTAATACCGATGCTATTCGACTCACATGGATTATAGTCAAAATCAAGCAGAAGAGAAAGAATAACATAAAAATAAAACTTTAGATTCAACGAAATAATGATAAATGAAGAGAATAACAACTTACATCGGTATCACTCTCAGTACAAGCTTCACTCTCATTCTCCTATGAAACTCTTCTCTCCTCTGAATTATATAAATAAAAACTGAAAATTACATAAAAAATAAAAAACTACACTAAAGTAGAACAAAAACTAGCCAAGAATCTATCTCTGCTTAATCGTCCCTGGTACCTCTGAATATGCTAGTATTTATAGCAAAAATGGAAAGGAGGAGAGCGTCTGAAGATAGGGGAGCAAATGCTCCCCGACATCTTACAAGACTGCCGCGGATCCATGGCTACTACCCTGGATCCACGGCTTGGATGTGGCTAGGTGGCCACATCCAGGGAGCGAGGATCCTTGATTTCTTATTTCATCCTTTTATCCAACTGGTTTCTCAATTTGATTTCTGGATTTGACGATATCACTGTTGTTCTTCAGCTAATCGAAATGGATTCATAAAAAATCCAAATTTAAGCAATTTTCATTTGATGTTATCTCTCTGATTTGCCACGATCTTCAGCTGAACATTTGTCCCAATCCTTGATTTTGATTTAGTCTGAATTTCAGTGGGCTTTTGGGCTTATATTCTCTTCTATCTCCTTTAGTAAAGACCTGCACAAATTTAGAAAAAACTAATATGAAACAGCAGAGACTATTATAAAATAAATATGAGAATGTGATGATAAATATGCAATATCAGTGACCAATCACACCCCTACACCTATCTTTTGCTCGTCCTCAGCAAAACAAAAAGTAAAATAGAGCTAACTTAGTCTAACTCACTTTCATAGGAATCACGGTTGCACTTAGCATGTGCAATAAGCCGATAAATCTCTAGGTTAGCCTAGAGGACGAGTTTTGTCTCATGAGGGTTTTCAGTGGATTACATCCACAAAATCCAAAAAGAAAGAGAAACAAATTGTTAGTATTTTTGAAAAAGCATTTTGAAAAAGAGAGAAAATATTTGAAGATTTTTTGTAAAATTCAAGTAATCTATAAGTTATAGAAAAATCAAAATTTTCATTCCTAAACTTAGTCTCTATTCAAAAACTTGTTATTAATCAAGATAAGAAGTCAAACTGTATTTCTCATTTAGTCAATTATTTTACCGTAAGTCATATGCACCTTTGTGATAGTGAAATTTTTACTCAGAGTTCTTCAACTCTAACTCTTATGCCTTGTTTTTATAAATTTTTGGTGGTAATATCCCTTAGTTCTATTAGGCTTTCTAGTTCGCCGTGTAATGAGCACTTTCAAACTCGACGATCTTAGGGCACAGTGAGAAAGCACCCCAAGGACTTAAGGACTCGAGCAAATAAGGCCACAAAATTAAGGATTTTTATTTATAAGATGGACCGCTTTTAGGCGTGAAAATACTTATGCTTTATGAGGCACAAATACCCAGCTTAATTAGAGAATTTTTGTTATATATATATCTCTTTTTCTTTTTTTTTCTTCCTCTTTTTTATAAGGCATAAGAATCTTTGTTTTTGAACCCTAAGTGTGTAAGTATATAATGCATGCATATTTCATCAAGGTAAAAATCAAGACTAAATTACTTTTCTAAATTTTTCTTCCTGTCTTATTTTGATCAAGTATAAGAAATCCTAATATGATTCTCTAATTCCTTAAAATCAACTTAATTTTTTACAAAAAATAGGTCAAAATATTGTTTCTCTTTTCAAAAAGTTTTTAAAAGCAAAAAAAATGTTATATATATTTTCTTTGTTTAATAAATTAAGAGAAAACCTATTTTATGTTAGAACCCTCCCTCACCCCTTGCTCATACATTGTCCTTAATGTATGAATGAATGCATATATGCATGCAAAAGAAGAAAAAGAAGAAAACATGTTACCTCAAGCTGGTGGTTCAGGTGGTGGTCAGATTGGGCCAAGTATTGCTGCTCAATCAAGATAATGTGGAGATTCATGGAACTCACCTTTTATGACCTCTTTCCTATTTGCAGTGTTACCACCCCTAGATTGAATAGGATCATGCATGATCCTATCATGAAAATTATCCCCTTTATACGACCAATCTTGGAATATCGTCTCAGAGTCATTTGGTCTATACCTTGGTCTAATAAAAGAATGTGACTTGATAGAATGGTTGATTTGGTCTCAAAAGAGATAGGTTCGGGAATCAATACTGACTCGAGAAAATCAAGTTTAAGTTCAAGAGTTGGTTTTGGTTTAAGAGTGGAGTCCAAATCAAAGAATTGAAGTTCACATTCTTTTTCTATTAACGAAATGTGATTATCAAAAATAGGTGGTTCAAATTCAAGCTCTATGGGTGCAGGAATCAATGTTGGCCCAAAAATTGGATTCAAATTGGGTAAGGATACTGAGTGAACATAGATTCAAAAATTAGAATTGAATCACAAGGTTATAGATTGGGTTCACATTCACTATCAAGTTCAATTTTTTTAAAGTGAAAACTTGCCAATTTGTCCAAGATTTGGGATTGGTCAAGTTCAATATGGTGTGATGAAATTGAATCTTAGTTAAAGTCTCCAAGACACCACAAATCTTGTCCCAATCAATATGATTAGGGCAATCGAGAATGGTCGAAAATGTGTTAGGTAGAGTTTTCTCATTCCTATCATTTAGCATGTTGTTCAAACGATCCATTTGTACTTCTAACCTATCGAAGAAATCATTTTAGTTTTGAATCATGTATTCCATACTCTTTTCTAAGTCATTAGGTTTTTTCTTTTGTTGTGGGACTTGAAAAATAGAGTAAGGATCTTGGATTTAAAAAATTTAACAGGCTCGTAAGTCTTCTAGATTTTAATTCATCGCTCGAGCTTTTCTAAGACTTCCATCCTCTTTTCTTAATCAATTGGTTCTTCTATGGGTTGTTCAGGAAAAGGAGTATGTTGGTAAGGTGGTTAATCATATGACTCAGCGGAGTTATATCTCCACTGACTCTGTGAAGAGTGGCAATGATTATTTCAGTCTTGTTCATAATATTAGGACTGGGGCAATGAGGATTCAGATAAGACAAATTTGATGTACTTGATTGGTTAAAATAGAAATGTTGGGTTGGTGTTATTCGGAAAAGAGGTCGGGGTGTAATATGGATCACTATATGCATTGAAAAATTTATAATTATAATCCATATCACACAAAAAAGTGTCAAAAATGAAAACAAATAAACAAATATAAAGAAAGAAAAATCTAGCCTAAGTTAGGATAGACCTTAGACCCAGACGACTCCAACTGTTTAGACTATCCACGGGGGATATATTGTAGAATTTGACCACAAGTTAATCGGTCAGGTAGGGGAAAGACCAGTGGAAGGTATCCGTGCCTAAGCAATGAGCCTAATTATGCCAAACCATTATTCTTCGAGGTTTTGCCTCTCAGTCCCCAACCTTTGATACCGATTTAACAAGAGTCAAGTTCTAATCAACTTCCCCCTTAGGTCAGTCTCCTATTGAGTCCGAGATGTTCCTAAGGCCAAAGTCTACTCAGTTTTAATTAAGCTTGGTTAATGAGTGTGGAGATGATTTTCAGGTTAAGGAAGGGCAATGACTTTCCCACCTTATCTTGTTTATAAGACAAGCCCTTAATTCAATTAGTGCAGTGTACAAGTATATAGTATAAGCAACACTTAAGCAATATGAATCACTTAAAATGTGTTTCCTAAGTTACATTCAATGACACATACCTTTGCTTCAGCACTCTTTAACAGTAATGTAAAAGGAAAGCGAATTAGACACATGCCTAAATGCAAAGTCTAAACCGTTTTAGCATATACCAATCGTTATTTTACTGTTGAGTTAGAATAGTTTGCAGAATGCGTTAAATAGGAAAATTAATTAGGAAAACTAAAAATTGCAGAAATTTAATCTTTAAATTTCAAGTAATCTGCAAGACAATTTTGTCAGTAGTCCTCCATAATTGCCACGAAAACGCGGCTTTCGCCGCATTTGGACAGCAAAGTTGTACGCTTTGATGCTCTGCCTTCTTGGGCAGAGGCACAGAGTAGCAATATAACCACTGCAGTGCTTAGTTTCCTAAATTTGGTCCCTGCACGCAAAAACAGAGAAAAAAAAGTTAACTAATTCAGTAAATTAGAAATTTTTTTTACCGTCCCTCCCTGACAATGGCTCCAAAATTTGATTGAAGTAAAACCTGCAAAGAAAACACAGAATTTCAAAAATGAAGAATACAAGTGCAAGGTTCTTAATTCTACAGCGATAGCAAGTAGCTATGTAGGTCATGATCCACAAGGAGAGACTTGCGATGGAAGCATGTTGTATGTTCTTCTTTAAGTTACTAAACCAGTTAAAAGTTCTTCTGTATTCTTTAAAAGAAAAGAAAAATGAAACTATGTTAATTTAGAGAAAGTGGTATATAGGAGATGAAGGTGATTTTGAAAAATGAAAAAATAAGTTAAAGAAAGAAATAAAAAGTAGTAAAGAGTTGGTGATTGAAGTTGTGTGTTTTACACTAAGAAATCAAAAGAAAGAAAGCCTAAAATACTTACCTCTTCAGGACAATGACTTACCTTGGAGTGTCAGCGCGTTACCTTGATCTGGAGGCGATCAACACATAACTCATAAGATTAAACTCAGTCCTCCATCCGCATTAAATCATCAAGAACTTCAACGAACAAATATGAAATGATACAGATTTTAAAGAGGAATCCATCGTCATGAGCTATCAGTGGTACTCGCAAAGGCAAGACAGTATTGATGCTATTCGACTCACTTGGATTATAGTCGAAACCAAAAAGAAGAAAAGTAGAAGAGAAAGAAGAACATAAAAACATAACTTTAGATACAATGAAGTAACGTTAAAAGAAGGGAATAACAACTTACATTGGTGTCACTCTCAGTATAAGCTTCACTCTCATTCTCCCATGAAACTTTTCTCTCCTTTGAATTACATAAAAAAACTGAAAATTACATGAAAAAAAATAAAAATCTACACTAAACTAGAATAAAAACTAACCTAAGAATCTATCCCTACTTAATTGTCCCTGGTGCCTCTGAATATGCTGGTATATATAACAAAATCGGAAAGGGGGAGAGCGTCTGAAGATAGGGGGAGCAAACGCTCCCCCATATCTTATAAGATTGCCATAGATCTGCGGCCTGGATATGGCCAGGTGGCCACATCCAGGAGCGGGGATCCCTGATTTCTTGTTTCGTCCTTTTATCCAACTGGTTTCTCAATTTGATTTTTGAATTTGACGATATCACTGTTGATTTTCAGCTAACCGGAATGGATTCATAAAAATTCGAATTTAACTAGTTTTTATTTGGTGATATCTTTCTGATTTGCTCTGATTTTCAGCTGAACTTTTGCCCAAATCCTTGATTTTAAGTTAATCTGAATTTCAGTGGGCTTTTGGGCTCATTTTCTCTTCCATCTCTTTTAGTAAAGGCCTGCACAAATTTAGACAAAAATAATATAAAACGCAAAGTTTATTATAAAATAAATATGGGAATTTGATGATAAATATGCAATATCAGTGACCAATCATATACACAGTCATTGTCATTGTTGTTGTTACAGTTACTGTCACTATATTGTCCCAGTAATCAAAATAATATGGATATTGATTGATTTAAGTAAATTAAATAATAATGTAATTGAAAAACTTACACTGGGATTGGAGAAATTGATGGAGGAGACACCGTCTGTATTTTTGGTGGACCTAAGATATAGGTTGCGTAATCGACTGAGGATTCCACTGCAGGGTTCCCGGGAGATGACTGACATCCCATCTGTTTACTGTTCCACTATTTTATGTGAGATTACTGTTACTATTAATGAGTACTTAAAGGTACGGCCTGGTTTAGCGCTAGGAAACTGCGGCCGTGATTTCAGGTATGTACGGAATCCACCTAAAACACGGACAATGTCTCCAACCGATCAATTTCAATAACTTAGGACCCTGATTGACACGTGTAGGTGTAGTATGGGATGCGTCTATTACAACTGGCAATTGGTATTCGCTGACAAAATTAATAATGATAAAACTTTTTATCATGTACTGTGACTGACTGTATCTACCTGATAGGTATACTAGGATAGACACCTGACATATAGATTTATGACATATTGATTCTATTACTTTTTAAGTTATCTATTTTGTGTTATCTGGATATACTGATTGATTACTATATTGTATTGTATTATCTTTTATTACAACTTTATTTATGTTACTTCTTATCCAGTATATTATTATAGCAGTATTGTAGTGTTAAGTACACACTGTTATGCACGTGTACCTTCTTTCATTTTACACACTTATTAGGTCACTTTCTGATGACCTTAAATTTGCACATCCAGGTATAGGTGTTTATTTTATTGACCAGGTGTTTTGGAGGGGTTCATACGCATGATGAGGTGCCCGGAGTTTTCTCGTGTGATTACCGGTATTCTTACATTCTTATATTCCTATCATTTCCTTTGATTCCCATTATATTGGACTCAATGCTTGTTCTATTTGTTTATTCATTTGTTATTATGTGTGAACATTTATATATACTGTTGCAGCGATATTGATTCATTATAGTGATTATATAGCTTATTCAGGTTACTTTAGGCTTAATGGTATGCGTGAGGTATTTTCCTTGAGTATATGCATTGCCGACTCTCGTCGCATATCCACTTCAGTATATTTTGGGAAGCGGAGTGTGACAATACTGATATGGTTCCATCAAGAAGGAACATTACCAAGGCTATGGCCATGATCCTTGCCCCTCTGAAAGGAAAAGGAAAAACTATCTAAGTGCCCGAGCCTGCGGACCGTCGGTCCAATCTATCTGATGCTCACATCTCTGACGCCGAGGATTCTCACTCAAATACCGCTCTGCCATGTGGGACGTAAACAGACAAACCTGAACCCCGGACCAATGGTGGGCAACTCCTATGGATGCTTTTCACTTTGTAGAAGTAGATGGAGGACCAGCAAATTGAGATGATCTGACTCCGCAAGGCGGAGAAAAAGTCGCAACAACCCGTGTATAAACTCGACTACTCAAACAAATTGGGACACTGTGAAAGTCGCAGTCTTCCCCTACGGAGGAAGGAAATGCGCGGACTCTTTTGTCACTACTGTATACCCGAGAATTGCGTACTCCATCAGAAGCTCGAGGCGCAACCAATCGATGACTTACGATGATGAGGATTCCGAGGACTCAGAGCATTCCCAAATTCCAAAGTACCCTCGCATCAAGGACATCGCGGATCTGGTTCAGAAGCGGCCAACCAAATGAGCCAGCAGTTTCTGAAGTGGACGAAGTACAACGGGCTGAGACCCTTTGACTCACCACTAGCAAGGGAAATCACAATGCTCCGCTTTCTGAAAATGTTCGTGATGCTGACCTCGATCACTATTTGGGAACCTCTGATCCCCTTCTATATCTCTGCCAGTACCAGGATAAAATGGCAGTCTACACTCACAATGACCTTCTCCTCTATCGAGCGTTCTCATCTAACCCCAAGGGAGTCACTTATGACTGATTTTACTCGCTCCCAGAGAATTCACTCCGGAGCTTTCATAATGTAACCTACATATTCTACAATCAGTTTGCTTCTCAGAGGAAATTTCACAGAAATAGCAACCATCTCTTCATAGTCAAGATGAAATTGAGGGAGAAGAATTATGTCAACTATTTTCAGAGTCAGATGACCCTGGTATACAATTGTAACAAGGATGTAGCCACTACCATCTTCATCATTGGGCTGCAAGTCATCTACCCCTTCTACAAACATCTGGTGAAGAATGACACTATTAAGATGAGTGATATCCTTATCCGGGCGCGAAATACATTCAGATAGAAGAGGCGATACGGGCCGCCTCCAGTCATCCCCCAGGACAAGGGCCCGAAGTCAAGAAGCCAAAGATACAGTTCTCCCCGAGGAAGAATCTGAGCCACAATGCTTTCGCTGTCCGCGAGCCAGTCAAGCGTGCTACCGAATCCAACAAGAAAAATGAAGTAGAGCCTGACTTCATCCCATTTAGGATACCCATCGATCATATCTTTAACATCATCAAAGATCAGCCTTGGGTTAGGTACCCGACCAGACCTCTCCCATCAAATTTAAGAGGACCTGGATTCAGAGACTACTGTACCTTCTACGAAGGGAGGGGTTACCTCACAGTAGACTGTTGAACCCTAAGACAACACTTTCAGGACTTAGTCAATGAAGGATACCTCCAAGAGTTCATCCTCAACCCCAGGTTACTCTCAGAGATTAGAGTGCAGAGGCAACCCAAAACTACAGATGAACACCTGGGCTATACCCTCGTCCAATACAAGGAGGTGAGCGGCATCTTCAAAAACTCCTCAATAAATGGCACCACCACTAAGGAGGGGACCATCTCGTTAATGAAGCCCTAAGGGACAACTATCTGACAATAATGACTCGCCCTCCTACATCTCTGGCAGGCCAGTCTCTTTCTCATAAGAAGACGCCTATTTCGTGCATTTCCCATATAATGATGCCTTGATCATGACGGTATGTATCGGCTACTGCAAAGTATCGAAGATATTGGAGAACGGGGGAAGTAGCGTCAACATTCTATACGGCCACGCTCTAGATCGAATGGAGGATAGCCCTAAACTGACAAAAGTTGATCAACCCCCAGACCTAGTCACTACTCTACGGTTTCGACGGGAACGAAGCCCGTTCCCTCGGCATGGTCGAGTTCCTCACAGAGTTTTGTATCCTCAACATCCAATCTCTTTACAATGCCATCCTCTAGAGGCCGTGGATCCACATGATGAGAGCAGTCCCGTCCACCTATCATCAACTACTGAAATACCCCATGCCATCTGAAATGGCCAACATTAGGGGTGATCAGGAGATGGCTAGGACAGTAGCAGCGGTATCCTAGAAGAGAACAGGATGGGCACAAAAGACCTCCAGAGTTGGACCTAATGAGGACTCTCCTGTGGATAAGAAACAAAAGAGGATTGCTGGTCAATAGCAATCACAGTACGGCGAAAGTTGAGATCCCAATTCACCCACCGAGTTAGGAAAACCCGACAGCAGGATCAAGGAGGAGCCTAAGTCATTCAGTGTGGACCCACATTACCAGAGGGAACATTCCGAATCAGCTCAAATCTGCACCCTCATGAGAAGACATTTTTCAAACAATTTCTATCAGAAATTCAGATGTATTTGTGTGGTCCCCAATGACGTGCCTAGAATTAACCCCGAGTTTATCTGTCATAAGCTCTCCATCAAGGCAGAACTAAGACAGTAAAGTAGAAGCTTAGGAGAATGAACGAAGAAAGGAGTCGCGCCATCAGTGATGAGGTCGATCACCTACTTTGAACTGGCTTCATCTGAGAGACGTTCTACCTCGACTGGCTATCTAATCCTGGCCTCATGAAGAAGAGAATGGTAAATAGAGAGTCTGCATTGACTTTACCAATCTCAATGAAGCTTACCTGAAGAACAATTATCCTTTTTTGAGGATAGATCAGCTCGTGGAGGGAACAGCGGGCCACAAGCTCCTTACCTTCATGGACGCCTATTCGGCTATAATCAAATCAAGATGTACCCACCAAATGACGATAACATCGCCTTCACTACTGTCAGGGAATCTACAATTATAAGGTGATGCCCTTCAGACTCAAGAATGCAGGGGCTACCTTTTATTGAATTATTAACAAAGTACTTAAGGACCTAATCTGGAGCACCATGGAGGTATACGTCGATGATATGTTGGTGAAAAGTGTACATCGCGCGGGTCACCTCCAGCATTTGAACCAAACTTTCGATCTCCTTAGGAAATAAAAGGTGAAGCTCAACCCCGAGAAGTGCTTATTTGGGGTGGCTTCCGGAGAGTTTTTGGGATATCAGGTCACTTAATGGGTCATAGAGGCTGACTCCGATTAGATATCTGCAATTCTAAACATGAAGTTGCTTAGTTATGGGAAGGAGATCCAGATGCTGAATGGATGCCTTGCAGCCCTCAATCGGTTCATCAGCGATCATGGAAAAATGCAGGCCATTCTTCTGAGCCTTGAAGAATAATGGAGCTGACTTCCGCTAGGACCACGAATGTGAGATGACTTTCCAAGGACTGAAGAGGTATCTGACCTCACCACCCCTACCGTCAAAGCCTTCCTTGAGAGAGACGCGATATCTTTACCTCGCCATCTTTGGGTCAGCTGTGAGTAGGGCCTTAATTCGGGAAGACGAGGGCGTCCAAAAGTTGGTGTATTACGCCAGCCACTCCATGAACGATCCACAAACCAGATACTAAAAGTTAGAAAAGCTGGTGCTTGCTCTCTTCATCATCTCGAGGAAACTCAGGCACTACTTTTAAACTTTCCTGATTATAGTTCTCATTGAGTACCCCCTGATAAGCGTGGTGGAAAACCAGGAAGCAATGGGAGGATATCAAAATGGGCATCGGAGCTAAGATTCTACCGACTCAAATATGAGCCAAGGGCAGCAATCAAAGGCTAGGTCTTAACTAACTTTATTGCTGATTTCATCCAGGGGGCCACAGAACACGCTGACCAACTAGAAGGGTGGATCCTGAACGTGAACGGATCTTCAAACAACATGGGGCAGGCATCAAAATTATCCTTACCACTCTAGAAGGATCCATCATCGAACAATCCTTTACCCTTGGCTTCCCTGCTTCCAACAATGAAGACAAGTATGAGGCAGTCCTAGCAAGACTCTGAGCGACCATCACACTCGGGGTCACAAGGCTCAAAGTTCAGTGTGACTCCTTACTGGTAGCCAACCAAGTCAGCTGTGAATATATCATAAGGAAATCTTGGATGGCAGAGAACCTGTAACTCACTCTCAAATTGAAGTCCAAAATCCCTGATGCGACTTCAAGTAGGCCCCTAGATTTGAAAACAATCACGTCAATTTACTCACTAACCTGGAGGCAGCCATAGAGTTTTAGTTCATACGTGAAATCCTCGTCGAGTACGTTATCAATCTGAGTGTCCAGTAACCAATCAGAGAGTCCCTATGCCTCGATACTTCACCTAGGTAGATGGACCCCATCATCATCTCCTGAAAGATGAAAGCTCACCCAGTTGGATGCTCAAAGCCAGCCTATAATGGGATATACCCTGATGGTCACCCGAGTAGGTCAACAGCCTACACGGGTTTTCACCTTGAAATTGACCCTTCAGGGGGCCTCCTGACATATGGAAGCTCGCCCATGTTGAATGCTCAAAGCCATCCTATAATGGGATATATCCTGATGGCCGCCCGAGCAGGTGAACAACCTACATGGGTTTTCATCTTGATGGTAACCCTTCGAGGGGCTTCCTGAAAGATGGAAGCTCGCCCACATTAGATGCTCGTAGCCAGTTTAAAATGAGATATACCCTGATGGCCGCCCGAGAAGGTTAACAGCCTATACGCATCTTCACCCAGGCAGTGACCCTTTGGGTGGCCACTTGAAAGATGGAGACTCACCACATTGGATGCTAGGAGCCAGTCTATAATAGGATATACCTTGATGGCTACCTGAGCAGGTCAACAGCCTACACGGGTCTTCACCCTAACAGTGACCCTTTAGGGCCTCCTGAAAGATGGAGACTCGCCTACGTTGGATGCTCAGAGCTAGCCTATAATGAGATATACCTTGATGGCTACCTGAGTAGGTCAATAGCCTACACGGGTCTTCACCCTGAAGGTGACCCTTCGGGGGGCCTCCTGAAAGATGGAGGCTCTCCCACGTTAGAAGGTCGGAGCCAGCTTATAATGGGATATACTCTAACGGCCGCCCGAGCAGGTCAACAACCTACACGGGTCTTCACCCTAATGTTGACCCTTCGGGGGACCTCCTGAAAGATGAAAGTGTGCCCAGATCTTATAATGGGATATACTCTCATAGCTGCCCGAGCAGGTCAACAACCTACACGGGTCTTCACGTGGACGGCGACTCTTCTGGAGGCTCATGAAAGATGGAGGCTCGTTCACGTTGGATGCTCGGAGCCAGCCTATAATGGGATATACCCTGATGTCACCCAAGCAGGTCAATAGCCTAGACGGGTCTTCACCATAACAGGGACCCTTCGGGGGCCGCCCTGAAAGATGGAGGCTCGCTCACGTTGGATGCTCAGAGCCAGCCTATAATGGGATATACCCTGATGGTCGCCCTTGCAGGTCAACAGCCTACACGGGTCTTCACCCTGACGGTGACCCTTCGGGGGGCCTCCTGAAAGATGGAGGATTCCCACATTAACTTCTCAGAATCGGCCCACAATGGGACCTGCCCCGATGGTTCCCCAAGCGAGTCAACAGTCTACCTTAGCCAATATGACAACACGACTTCGAAGCTGGGAGCTTTCCCACACAGGTATACATGCACAAGTACCATGGGGAAATGAATCCCATTTGGGAATCACATTCCAAACCATTCTAAATGCTTCAAAGCAGCTACCTGAGCAGACGCCACAACAAATCAAATAACGATAGAAAACCAGGCAAGAACCAAAAAATACCCATGATCTTAATTCTTTGTTTTATTATAGAGTTTTTTCTATTACATTCATCCTCTTAAAAGTGTGGTTATAACTAACATGAACGTTACAAGATCTGTTACACGTGCATCCTTCCTGAGAGAAAAATCAGATACGCCTTCAGTGACAACAACATTCGGGAGATGGCCCTTAAACAAGCAATCCACCAGGCTAGAAGGGAAAGGACACTGAGAACTCCCAAAAAGCCACCAGCAAAGGAGATCTACCTTGAACTGCAGACTGAAGCATGTAAGATAAAGAGGATACTGATGCCAAGACTGTCACTCCAAAGATGAACTCAGGAGAAGGCAGCCAAACTAAAAGAATCCTATAAGAATGTAGACGTTTGGCCCTAGAGATCAGAATCGTCATCGAGCACCCTTATGCTCCCTGCTCCGTGTTCACTATAAGAAAAGAAAAGGGGGTCAAGTCTCAACCTACGCCTGTTCTGTTCTGGCAAGAGTTTAGATGTGCAGAACAAATAGAAGCTAGGATATTCCCTGTCCATGGCAGCCGAGCCTTGCTACGAGAGACGAAGCTACTTGATGAACCCATCACGAAAATTGAAACTCCTTGACAGACAGACTCCTGAACATCAGGAGTGCATAACCATCGCCATCCTCTACCGAACGAAGAAAAAAGGAGACATCATGGCCTGCAGCACAATGCAAGATCTTAGCAACAAGAAACTTTCAAGAAGCAGTTCATATCTCTCCTGAAGAGTTCTGCCCTATTTATAAAAAGGTAACCCAAGTGTCAATCGTCCAACATTTCAAATCCCAAAAGGAAATGAAGTGCCACTTGATTAAAGACCCTACACGTGGTGCAAGATATGGGACTTAGACCATCGCACCAGATACGTCGCACCTTCCTCGAAAATCATGCATTTTTAAAAATGATGGTTATTTATTTAATGCCACAGTTGATGGGACGTGCATTTAAAATTCTATCAGCTTGTAAAGCCGCACACACCTCTACGAGACAAAAACTGAAGCCACAACGAACTGACTCGAGCCCTGGTCCAGAGTTCTCTTCTCTATCTGCATCCCTCTCTCTATGAGTCTCTGGGAACCTATAACTCTTGAGAGAGATTCCCGACCTCCTCCAAGGAGAAGAAAGTAGAGGGGGAATCTGTGGTGGTCAGTTTTCGACCTCCTCGAGATCACTCCACATATCCATACAGTACCAAATAAGCAAGTGACACGTGGCTACTTTCAGAACCTCTGACCGGGAGTATCCATTCAATTCAAACCCCGAGCGGCTCATATAATAAGAAGGAAGAGATAGAATCAGTTGTGAGGATCTCAATCTATAAGCCAAATCTCTATTTAAACTCAACAGTTATAGCTCGGGAATAGATCAACCATATTAACAGTTGGACACAATGAATCAGATAAAGATGGAATCTTATCCACCTACTCAAATCTGAATGGTCGACTTAACGGCCTCTAAGATAAAGATTAACTAAGCAGGACTCCTTATCCTTATCCAAACACATGACTTGTATATTTATGAAAACCCTTCCAATAAGAAGGGAGATCAGAATCCAGAAACCCTAGCTCACCGAAGAACCCCATCTGTAATCGCTATTAACTTAGTGAAATTTCTTTTTCTTCATGGTTTTCTCCCATTTGTATTTTCACGTAATTCTCTGTGTTTGCATTGGCTTTTCTGTGATTTGATTTTACTCCCTCCATTATTTTAATGTGTGAATTAATTTCTTAAGAAATTACTCACAACAAACATCACCTATAAGATTATAGCAAAATGCTTGCTAATCGCCTCCAACTAGTCCTGCCCTACCTAATCTCCCCTGAGCAAGATGCTTTTGTCATGGGGCGCAGTATTACCTGTTGGCCCAGAGGCCTTCCACTCTAGTTTTGATGATGATTAACTCATGTAGTTATATTTACTAATATTCTTGTGATGTTTAATTTCAGAAATAGCAGACACAAACATCCCAATTAAATCAAGAAAATAAAACTCAGAAAACTAGCCGTTGGGGCTGCTGGCGGCTGTCGGTCGACCGGCCCGGTCGACCGGCAGTCAAACTTGACAACTAGCCGTTGGACTCGGTCGACCGGAGGCTAAACAAAAACAATACTTTGTTTTGTCGGTCGACTGGCCCAGTCGACCGACAAAACCCGAGAGCAAGGTTCTGTCAGTCGGTCGACAGGTCCGGTCGACCGGCAGACGTGCACAAAACGTGCACGCCAAAAACACAAGGCCCGGTCGACCGATGCGGTCGACCGATCAGGCCTGAACTAGAGCCGGTCGACCGTTGGGCCTGAAACAGGATTTTTATAGGAAAATTTTTGAACTTTGAAAAAATTTTAAAATAATTTTGTAAGGCTATATGATTAAGTAGCATGCTATAAGGATTGGTATACATGATATAAACAAGTAAAAATATAAAATAATTTGAGTCATGTATAACAATCAAGACATGCACCTAAATCAATTAACCAAAACAAAAATCGTATTTTGAAAAATGAAAGTGTGTGTGCGTTTTCTTGAGCCAACTTATCATAACCTCATTCTTTAACAAACTAATTCTTAAAAAGATTCTAGGTGACTACAAAGTCTTCAAATGGGCTTCTCCATATGCGATGTTAAAATAGCTTGAATCCTTGTACCCGAAATGAATCAATCTTGAGTCAAAAATACCTTCCTTTAGGGAAGAAGAAATCTTGAATCCTTAGAATCCTGAAACACACTTAAACACTAAAATATGATTAGTACAAATAACTATATATGTTTTGTAATCATCAAAACTCAACAACATGGTGATTGTAACCTTGGGCCAACAATCTCTCCCTTTTTGATGATGACAAAACATATGAGTTATTTTAACAAAAACATTGGAAAGGAGCTTGGAAGCTCCCCCTCAAATCATGCTATATATATGAATGGCTATATACATGAAAAGTAGAAACTAAGAACTTTGGTATAAGAAAGACATAGGAATTCAAAACATATTGCTCAAAACTCATAACTCAAAAACTAACCTTTTATAACTCAAAATCCAAAACTCAAAATTCAAAACTCAAAACTCAAAACTAACTTGTTATAACTTAAAACTCAAAACTCAAAACTAACTTTTTATAACTCAAAACTTAAAATAACTTTTCAAAACTCAAAATGTATAATTCAAAACTCAAAATAATAATAAGCTAACTTTTTCTCTCCCTTTTGTCATACATCAAAAAGGGTAAACATTGTTTTAAAAAAAAATTTCATGATTCCATAACACAAACATTCAATTCACTACAAATAAAGGAAAATCTAGCATAGTCTAGTGATTTTGTAAAAATATCGGCAAGTTAAAAATCGGTAGAAACATAATCAATGTCAATATCACCTTTTTCATAATGATCTCTAAGAAAGTGATACCGAATGTCAATATGCTTAGTCTTACTATATTGATTTGCATTTTTAGTCATATGAATAGTACTAGTATTATCACAAAATATTTTAATATGGTCAAAATGCAAATCATAGTCAAGGAGAGTATGTTTCATCCAAAGAACTTGTGCACAACAAGCTCCGGCCGCAACATACTCTGCCTCGGCGGTTGAGAGGGCTATAGAATTTTGCTTCTTGGAAGACCATGAAACAAGATAATTACCAAGAAATTGACATGTTCCACTTGTACTTAATTGAAATTGAGAATTTATAAAGAAAAAGATTGAGTTGTAGAGTTCTCAGTCTCAATGCTATCCGCTGTAGTAAGGGCCAAAGCGGGTCGTGATCCTCAGGGAAGGATGCGATGCAAGCTTTTTGACCGATTTCTCTGTATGCTTCAAATAAAACAAAGAAGAGATTAGATTTGAAATATGATTAAAGAGGTATGGATTTACTGATCTACTACCACAACCCACAATGCAAATCTTGGATGTTGAATGTCATCTTGAGATATATATGATTTACCCTAGGTTTATTAAGAAGGATTCAAGCAAGAAAAGATGATACTAGAATTTAACTAAGTTGCATTACCAAAAACTAAACAAAGTTTCATCCTAACTTCTAAGTACAGCATAAGAAAAGTGTTATCTTAAATTTATGCTGTCCTAGTTCTTAAGTATGAAGTCATGAAGAGTTGTTTAAGTGTGCAACCTATATTAAGAAATCTAACTATCAGTTTAATCTTCAAGAAAAGCAATCTTAGACCTAGGGTTTCTAAAAATTGATCATCAATCTATTCAACTCCTAAACTGCCCTAGGGTTACTTAAGAGATCAGCAAACCACACTAAGAATTAGTTAGACATCATTTTTTTTAATTATTTTTTTAATTTTTTTTACTTAATGAGAAGAATTGTTAAAGAAGGAAAAACAAAATGAAACAAGAGATCACAGATTAAAAACCAAAAATAAGAGATCACAGAGAAAAGAAATAAAATTAACTGACAAGAATCAAATAGCAAAAGAGGTAACCTTTATTCGAAAATATGTCTTCCAAATACAAGCTCCTTCTTCTCCACAATGCCTTTAAAACGAAATTACAAATTGCAGAAATTTAAAGAAAAGCTAAAGAAAACCCTAATCTTCTCTGCATCCCCTCTCTGTTGCGTCTGCAGGGATATTTATAAGTGCAGAAGGAATTAGAGTCCCAGAACGACTCCTCCACGAAAACTGGTACCTGGTCTCATCCAGATTGCCGCGGAAACGCGGCTTGGGCCGCGTTTCCGCGGCCAAGTTGTGTCGGTTGGCCACGCGCTTTCGTGCGTGGCCTACTATGGTCCGTCCATCAGGGTTGATTCTTCTGGAAGTTGTATCTCGACTCTTGATTTTAGATTTTCGGGATATCTTGGAAATAAAGTTACCCTAAATCCAAATCCCTTCCAAAACGAATCTCATCCTTGCACTCTTATTTATCCTCATCCACCAAGCATTTAGGGTTGAATAGAATTCTATCATTTCCCTCTTTGTAGTATTTGCAATATTTACACTTTGTATTTGCACTTTTGACATTTTGTAATTGCACTTTTGCACTTGGGCTTGGACATAGGCTTGGACATGGGCTTTTGGGCTTCATTTAGTCTTTTATTTTTTATTTAAAAACACTCAAGGCCTACACACAATAAATAATAAAATATTAGTTAATTGTGTATAATTGTGTGAATAATATGAAAATGTGATGGAAAATGTGATGACAATTATGCATTTTTCACTACCTATCACACCCCCACACTTATTTTTTTGCTCGTCCTCAAGTAAAAATCAAAAAGAAAAAGAAAAACTAATCTAGCTAACTCACTTTCGTACGAATCACGGTTGCACTTAGCATGTGCAACAAGCCGTTAAACCCCTAGGTTATCCTAGAGGGCGAGTGTTGTCTCGTGAGGGTTTTCAGCGGATTACACCCACAAAATCCATAAAAAGGAAAATATTTGAAATATATTTGAAGAGACTAAGTAGTCTATAAGTTTTAGGATTATCATTTTTATTTATTCTTAAACTTAGTCTTAATAAAGTGAATTGTTATTCATTTTAGGTAAGGATCAAAATTGAATGTTTGTATAGTCTTTTTTGTTACCAAAAATCATATGCATCCTTGTAAATATTTGCTAGGAATTCCTTAACTTGGACTCTCATGCCTCTTTATTATTATTATTATTTTTTATAACTCATCTAATTTTCTTTCGTGTAAGTATCAAGGCTTCTTGAGGCCCTCATACCTAACTAATTGACTATTAGATATGTTAATATAATATATATATATATATATATATATATATATATATTTTTTTTTTAACATGTATAACTCATCTAATTTTCTTTCGTGTAAGTATCAAGGCTTCTTAAGGCCCTAATACCTAACTAATTGACTATTAGATGTGTTAATACATATATAATATTTCTCAGTTTTCTTAGGCTTTCTAATCCACCCATGTAGTGAACTTAAAGTCGGTGACTCTCAAACTGGTTGGTTTTAGGGCACCGGGTGAGAAAACACCCCTCAGACTCAAATTCGAGTAAACTAGGCCCCAAAACTAAGGACACTTATTTATAGACTCACCTTTAGGCGTGAATACTTATGCTTCTTGAGGCACATGTATCCAGCTTAATTAGTGTTTTATTTATTTATTTATTTTTTTATATATGAGGCACAAGGGTCTTTGTCTTAGAATCCTAGATATGCATTAGGTATGCACATTTCATTAAGATAAAAATCAAGACTAATTAATTATTCAATTTCTCCTCCTATACCTAAAAATTAAACAATTTATTTATTTTGACCAAGTTTTTCGAAATCCTAATCATGATTTTCCTTTCTTAAAACTAATTTAGATTTCTTTCAAAAAAATAAGTCAAAATATTGTCCTTTTTATAAATTTTTTTATTTATTATTATTTTTATTTTTTTATTTTTTTATGTTAGAATAAATAAAGAGAAAAGAATAAAGAATATATATTTTTTTTACTTTACATATATTTTACATACCCTTCCCCCACACTTGTTTCATGCATTGTCCCAAATGTATGAATGAAATGCATGGATGCATGAATTGGCAGAAAGATATAGTTACCGATACAGTGGGTCAAAAAGATCCATGGCTACATTCACTTCCGGAACTGATTCCAAAAAGATTTTAAGACGTTGACCATTTACCTTGAATGTACTGCCATTTTTTTGGATCGTAGATCTCTATCGCTCCGTGTGGAAACACGGTCTTAACAATGAACGGTCCTGTCCATCTTGATTTTAACTTGCCGGGAAAAAGATGAAGTCTAGAGTTATAGAGTAACACTTTTTGTCCTTGGACAAAAGTTTTTCTCGTGATGAACTTATCATGAAAGACCTTAACCCTATCCTTCGCAATTTTCGCATTGTCGTATGCTTCGTTCCTCAATTCCTCTAGTTCAGAAATTTGCAATTTTCGAAGCTCACCGGCCTTATCCATATCAAAATTCAGTTGCTTAATTGCCCATAAGGCCCGGTGCTCTACCTCAACAGGAAGGTGGCAAGCCTTTCCAAAGACTAGCCTGTACGGAGACATTCCTGGAATCGTTTTAAAGGCAGTCCTATATGCCCATAGGGCATCCACCAATTTGGTGGACCAGTCCTTCCTATTCTGATTCACAGTTTTCTCTAAGATAAGCTTGACTTGCCTATTGGAAACTTCTACCTGTCCGCTAGTTTGAGGATGGTAGGGCGTAGACAACTTGTGAGTTATGGCGTATTTTCGCATAAGAGCCTCAAAAGTTCTATTGCAAAAATGCGTACCATTGTCACTAATAATGGCACGAGGGGTTCCAAAGCGCGAGATGATATTTTCTTTCAAGAATTTGACAACAACTTTGTCGTCATTTGTCTTGCAAGGAACGACTTCAACCCATTTTGATGTGTAGTCTACGGCCAACAAGATGTATTGGTGCCCAAACGAATTAGGGAAGGGTCCCATAAAATCAATGCCCCAGACATCGAAAAGTTCTACTTCTAGAATTGGATTTAGGGGCATCATATTTCGTTTGAAAATTCTTCCTATCATTTGACATCTTGTGCAAGTTTTGCAATACTCGAATGCGTCTTTGAACACAGTTGGCCAATAAAAGCCACTTTGCAGAATCTTTTCGGCAGTTTTGCGGGGACCAAAGTGTCCACCGCAAGCGAACTCATGACAAAAGGCTAGAACGCTTCTAGTCTCCTTATCGGGGACACATCTCCTAATAATTTGGTCGCTACAATATTTGAAAAGGTATGGATCTTCCCATATGTAATACCGGACTTGAGACAAGAACTGGTATGTATCCTGTTTTGACCAATTAGGTGGTGTTTGGTTTGTGACTAAGTAATTTACTATGTCAGCAAACCATGGTTCCTTAGAGATGGCTAGAAGTTGTTCATCGGGAAAATTGTCATTGCTGGGCAGTTCTTCGGAGGGTGCATTAGGCACGCGAGAGAGATTGTCTGCGACAACATTTTCAACACCTTTTTTATCTCGAATTTCGAGATCAAATTCTTGAAGGAGGAGGATCCAACGAATGAGTCGGGCCTTCGCATCCTTTTTAGCATAAGGTATCGAAGTGCAGAATGGTCGGTGAAAATCGTGGTCTTGGTCCCAAGTAGGTATGGGCGGAATTTCTCCAAAGCGAACACTACTGCCAAGAATTCCTTCTCGGTTGTAGTATAGTTCATTTGGGCGTCATTGAGCGTCCTACTCGAATAATAGATCACGTGCTGCTTGCTATCCTTACGCTATCCTAAGACAGCACCTATCGCAAAATCTGAGGCATCGCACATGATCTCAAAAGGCTTGGACTAGTCCGGAGATGAGATGATAGGTGCAGAAATAAGTTCCACTTTTAACTTTTCCCAAGCACTATTACACCTATCGTCAAATATGAAGGGCACGTCTTTAGCTAGAAGGTTTGTAAGGGGTCTAGAAATTTTGCTAAAATCCTTAATGAACCTACGATAAAACCCAGCGTGTCCTAAGAAAGACCGAATGTCCTTCACACATCGTGGAATTGGAAGTTTGGCTATGATCTCCACCTTAGCCTTGTCTACCTTGATCCCTTCCCTAGATATCTCATGACCTAGGACAATCCCATGCTGCACCATGAAGTGACACTTTTCCCAATTGAGGGTCAAGTTCTTTTCGGTGCACCTATTCAGCACTAGCTCCAAGTGATGGAGACACTGGTCAAATGAATTTCCATAGACGGAGAAGTCGTCCATGAAAATCTCTAAGAAACGCTCGACCATATCAGAAAAAAGGCTTAACATACAACGTTGGAAAGTGGCGGGGGCATTACATAGGCCGAAAGGCATTCGACGATAGGCAAATGTCCCAAATGGGCACGTGAACGTTGTCTTTTCTTGGTCCTCCGGGGCTATAGGGATTTGGTTATACCCTGAATAACCGTTCAAGAAACAGTAATACTCATGACCGGCTAATCGTTCCAGCATTTGGTCGATAAATGGTAGAGGAAAATGATCTTTCCTAGTGGCAGCGTTTAACTTGCGATAGTCTATGCATACTCTAACCTTAGTAGGCAATCGTGTTTGCACTAACTCATGCTTGTCATTTTCTACCACAGTAAAGCTGGACTTCTTAGGGATCACATGCATTGGGCTAACCCATTCGCTATCGGAAATGGGATAAATGATCCCATTATCTAACAGTTTCACTATTTCGGCATGTACAGCCTCCTGCATAAGTGGGTTTAGCCTACGCTGTGGATCCCTCTTCGGTCTAACCCTTTCCTCTAGATGGATTCGATGCTGGACTATCGTAGGGCTCAGTCCCTTGATATCTGCCATAGTCCAACCAATGGCTTTCCTATGTCTCCTAAGGGTTGCCAGTAGGTCTTCCTCTTGCCTATTAGTCAAATTGGATGCAACTATGACCGATAACGTCTCTTGTTCACCTAGGTAGGCGTACTTAAGATGTTTAGGCAAGGCCTTTAACTCCAAAGAAGGAGGTGGCTCGATGGGTGGAGGTGTTACGCTTGACTTTTCCATCTTTATAGAACTAGGATTTGCTGCCCATTTGATCTCATCAAGGTTGAGATCACTTGATTCGAAGTCTTCCTCTTTCTCTGACTCTAGTGTGATCTCCTCTTTGTGCTCACTCGTCATGTTTTCAATGAAGTTAACCTCAAAGGGTTGGTCGGTCACATCGTAGGGATGCTTACCTAGGTTGAAAACATTGACTTCCTTGGTCATATCCCTAAAAGTCAATCTCATAGATCCGTTTCTACAATTTATGATTGCATTTGCGGTTGCTAGGAACGGTCTTCCTAAGATGACGGGAGTTTGGGACCTAGGATTAGACACAGGTTGTGTCTCTAAAATAATGAAATCGACTGGGTAAATGAATTCTCCCACCCGTATGAGGACGTCATTGATCTCTCCCTTAGGAACCTTGATTGAGCGGTCAGCCAATTGAATAGTAACTTGGGTTGGGTTGAGTTCACCTAATCCAAGTTGTTGATATACGGAGAAAGGGAGCAAATTAATGCTAGCTCCTAAATCGAGGAGTGCTCGATTGATTTCAGCTCGACCTATGGTGCAAGAGATGGTGGGGCAACCAGGGTCCTTGTACTTGACTGAGATCTGGTTGGACAATAGCTCACTAATATTAGTGGCTAGAAAAATCTTCTTAGGCACATTTGTCTTTCTTTTCTTGGTGCACATGTCCTTAAGGAATTTGGCATAACTAGGGACCTGTTGGATTGCATCAAGAAGTGGGATGTTGAGCCTCACTTGATTGAACACCTCTAGTAGTTTCTCCATATGTGCATCATTGTTGCTTCTAAGCCTATTTGGAAATGGGGCTATAGGCTGGTGCACCTGTCCTGCTGACTTTTCAACTTCAGTTTCATTAGAGCTGGGTGGAGAAGGAGTGGAGCTAGATGGAATGGATGACTGGGATGGGCCCGGTGGCATGGATACGTGATTATCAACTTGTTTCCCTGATCTTAGTGTATGAACCAAGTTATAGTGGTTTTGGTCTTGAGCCTCATTGGCTTGCCTAGGATCCTAGGGTTTGGCAATGGCTGACTCGGTAGAGTTCCCCTCTGTCTCTCTTGTTGGTTCAATTGGATCTCTATCCTAGTTAAGACTTGAGCCAGCGTGTCGTGGCTTTTAACTGGAGTGTCCACCTTTCTTTCCAAATTTGAGAGTTTTGTCTCCATTTGTGAATTTTGGAAAGATGGTGGAGGTTTTGACTAGGGAAATTTTGTTGATAGGGCGGATTTTGAAAATTGTTGGAGAATTAGGGCTTAGTTTGATCATTGTTGCTTGGGCCCCATGCAAAATTGGGATGATTTCTCCAACCGGGATTGTAGGTGGGTGAATAAGGATTGTTGGCGGGCCTTGTGAAGGCCGCACTCATATATTCGGGCAAGCCTTGATGCGCGATAAAGACGGGACATTCCTCGAACACATGGTTCATATCTTGTCAATAAGTACAGCCCGCCGAAGGTTTTGGGCTGACTTGGTTCACAGAGACTGGTTCTTTAGTTTCAAGAGCCTCTAGTCTTCGCATAACAGCAGCTAACTTAGCATCGGTTGCAATGTTGGCCTCAATGGAATGGATACCTCCTTTAGAAGAAGTAGGGTCATTAGTCTTAAATTTTTCGGAGTAGGTTCCCATTGGATGGTATTATCAGCTAATTCTTCATACAATAACCATCCTTCATCTTCATTCTTTTGCAGAAATCCTCCTTGACACATGGATTCTAACAGCGTTTTAGTTGGATAATCTAATCCATCATATAGAACTTGGCAAAGTCGCCATTTCTCTATCCCATGGTGAGGGCATTGGGCAAGGAGGTCCTTAAAACGTTCGAAGTATTTCCAAAAAGGTTCATTGGCTGTTTGCTTAAACTGTAGGATATTCTTCCTAATCAGTGCAGTCTTGTGAACGGGATAAAATTTCTTTAAGAAGGCCTTAACGAAATTATCCCAAGAAGATATTGAACCGGCCTCTAGACTGTAGAGCCATTTCTTTGCTAAATCCTTCAAAGCAAAGGGGACAACCTAAGTTTGATGGCATCTTTTCCTAACTTAGGTATCTTCATCATGAGACATACTTCTTCAAATTCCCTTATGAAGAAGTATGCGTCCTCGGATTCAAGTCCATGATATTTGGGAAGGGTGTTGATGTATTGTGGCTTGAGCTTAAATTGGTCAACACCTTCATCAGTAAGCTTGATGCAAGAAGGAAGAGAGGTTCTAATAGGATAGAACCTATCTTAGAGTGATGGTGGTTGTGCCATGTGTGAGTCGGGCTTTTGCTCGGGTGGTGAACTAGTTCTAGTTAGCCTGGATGTAAGTGGGTCTCTCGACTAAGCGGACGTGCACAATTAGCAAACAAGTTCACCCAATCAATCAATAAAAAGAAAAACAAACAAAAATCCTATTCTAGGGTAATCCTTGACCTAGACGACTCCTAACTTTAGACTGTCCTTAGGAGGTCTATTGTCGACCTTAACCACAAGTTAATCGGCCAGGTAGGTGGCAAGACCGGTGGGAGGTTTTCCGTCAGAGACGTTCCTTAATTAAATAACCACCGTTCTTCGGGCTTTCGGCCCTCAATTCCCTGCCTAGACACCGATTTAGCAAGAGTTAATTCCAACAACTTTCCTCCTTCAGTCAATCTCCTATTGAGTCCAAGTTAACCTAGGGACAACTCTAGTCAAATTTTACTTAAGGTTAGGGTTGTGAGTGTGACGGATATGATTTGTGGGCCAAGGGAAGGTGATGAAATCTCCACCTTATCTTGTTAATGGGTTATGCCTTTAAGATATTTTTGTGTACGTGTAAAGCAGTAGAAAAGTAATCACTCAAAAAGCAGACAAACAGCCAAGAGTGTTTCCTAATCAATATGCAATGTAGACGTACCTTGTCGCCAGCACTCTTCAACAGAATTAAAAAAAATTAAAATAGACACGTGCCTAAGATGCAAGAGTCTAAATTTTTTTTTATTATCAACAAATGAGTTACTGTTATTAATTAGCAGTTGCAGGATGATCACAGAGAAAATATATCACAACAGTAAGCTAAATTTGCAATTTTTAGCAACCTGCAGAAAACTGTATGAGTAGTAAACTACTCAGGCCGCGGAAACGCGGTTTTTGCCGCGGAACCGCGGCTCTGAAGTAGGCTCTGGTGCTCTGCCTTCTAGGACAGATGCACAGAGTTGCTATGTGTCCTCTCTGCTATTTAATTTCCTGTTCTCTGAACCTGCAAACAGAAAAAAAATAAAAGAGTTAGTTTTGAGAAAATCGTGTCGTTCCTTCTCCGGCAACGGCGCCAAAATTTTGATTGAAATTGAGAATTTATAAAGAAAAAGATTGAGTTGTAGAGTTCTCAGTCTCAATGCTATCCGCTGTAGCAAGGGTCAAAGCGGGTCGTGATCCTCAGGGAAGGATGCGATGCAAGCTTTTCGGCCGTTTTCTCTGTATGCTTCAAATAAAACAAAGGAGAGATTAGATTTGAAATATGATTAAAGAGGTATGGATTTACTGATCTACTACCACAACCCACAATGCAAATCTTGGATGTTGAATGTCATCTTGAGATATATATGATTTACCCTAGGTTTATTAAGAAGGATTCAAGCAAGAAAAGATGATACTAGAATTTAACTAAGTGCATTACCAAAAACTAAACAAAGTTTCATCCTAACTTCTAAGTACAGCATAAGAAAAGTGTTATCTTAAATTTATGCTGTCCTAGTTCTTAAGTATGAAGTCATGAAGAGTTGTTTAAGTGTGCAACCTAGATTAAGAAATCTAACTATCAGTTTAATCTTCAAGAAAAGCAATCTTAGACCTAGAGTTTCTAAAAATTGATCATCAATCTATTCAACTCCTAAACTGCCCTAGGGTTGCTTAAGAGATCAGCAAACCACACTAAGAATTAGTTAGACATCATTTTTTTTAATTATTTTTTTATTTTTTTTACTTAATGAGAAGAATTGTTAAAGAAGGAAAAACAAAACGAAACAAGAGATCACAGATTAAAAACCAAAAACAAGAGATCACAGAGAAAAGAAATAAAATTAACTGACAAGAATCAAATAGCAAACGAGGTAACCTTTATTCGAAAATATGTCTTCCAAATACAAGCTCCTTCTTCTCCACAATGCCTTTAAAACAAAATTACAAATTGCAGAAATTTAAAGAAAAGCTAAAGAAAACCCTAATCTTCTCTGCATCCCCTCTCTGTTGCGTCTGCAGGGGTATTTATAGGTGCAGAAGGAATTAGAGTCCCAGAACGACTCCTCCACGAAAACTGGTACCTGGTCTCATCCAGATTTCCGCGGAAACGCGGCTTGGGCCGCGTTTTCGTGGCCAAGTTGTGTCGGTTGGCCACGCGCTTTCGCGTGTGGCCTACTCTGGTCCGTCCATCAGGGTTGATTCTTCTGGAAGTTGTATCTCGACTCTTGATTTTGGATTTTCGGGACATCTTGGAAATAAAGTTACCCTAAATTCAAATCCCTTCAAAAACGAATCTCATCCTTGCACTCTTATTTATCCTCATCCACCAAGCATTTAGGGTTGAATAGAATTCTATCATTTCCCTCTTTGTAGTATTTGCAATATTTACACTTTGTATTTGCACTTTTGACATTTTATAATTGCACTTTTGCACTTGGGCTTGGACATGGGCTTGGACATGGGCTTTTGGGTTTCATTTAGTCTTTTATTCTTTATTTAAAAACACTCAAGGCCTGCACACAATAAATAATAAAATATTAGTTAATTGTGCATAATTGTGTGAATAATATGAAAATGTGATGGAAAATGTGATGACAATTATGCATTTTTCACTACCTATCAATACTCTTCCTATCTACTCTACAACCCGCATAGTCGGCATCCGAAAAACTCGTCATGAAAAATTGTCGGTCTTCGGATATCACAAACCATTTCAATTATGCCCTTAAGATATCTAATAATGCGTTTTACCGCAATCAAATGAGACTCTTTAGGACACGATTGAAATCAAGCACAAAGAGATACATAAAACATAATGTTCGGCCTACTAGCCGTTAAATACAACAAGCTACCAATCATGCTACGATAAAGCTTAATGTCTACACTTGTACCTTGTTCATCCTTGTCAAGCTTTGTGGTGGTAGCCATGGGAGTTTTGCTTGTCTTAGCCCCTTCAAGCCCAAATCTCTTGATAAGTTCCTTCATATACTTGGTTAGATTGATGAAGATCCCATCCTTCTTTTGCTTGATTTGAAAACCAAGGAAATAGTTAAGCTCGCCCATCATAGACATCTCAAATTCCTCCTTCATGCATGATTCAAGAACTTTGCAAAGATTTTCATTAGTAGAACCAAATATGATATCATCAACATATATTGAATTATAAGTATATCATTTTTAACATATTTTGTAAACAAAGTAGTATCTATTTTTCCTTTATTAAAACCATTAGAAATTAGAAATGAAGAAAGTCTTTCATACCAAGCCCTAGGGACTTGTTTTAAACCATAAAGAGCTTTGTCAAGTTGAAAACAAAATCCGGATGTGTAGGATCAACAAATCCGGGGGGTTGTTCAACATACACCTCCTCTTCAATAAATCCATTTAAGAAAGCGCTTTTTACATCCATTTGAAAAAGTTTAAATCTTTATAAGAAGCAAATGCAAGTGTCATCCGTATGGCTTCAAGCTGTGCTACGGGTGCAAAGCTTTCCTCAAAATCGATACCTTCGACTTGAGTGTAACCTGGGCCACTAACCTAACTTTATTCCTAACAATATTTCCCGACTCATCCAACTTATTCTTAAAGATCCACTTAGTACCAATTGTTGGTCTATCGTAGGGCCTAGGAACAAGATGCCAAACTTAGTTGCGCTCGAATTGATTGAGCTCCTCTTGCATGGCTAGCAACCAGTATGAGTCGCCCTCGGCTTCGAGGATGTTCTTTGGTTCAAAGTGAGAAATAAATGCATAGTGCCCACAAAGATCATGAAGCTTAGAACGAGTAGTTACCCCTTTTGATACTTCACCTATAATAAGATCTTTGGGATGATGGGATTGTATCTCTAATCTTTTGAAAGTGGTTGAGTAGTCTCCACTTTAACTTCTTGAATTTCATTTCTTGAACCTCATTTTCTTGAACTTCATTTCCTTCATCACCCTTTGCATGTCTTCAAGAGTAGGTGAGTCCTTCAAAGTAGTTCTCTCCATGTCTTCATTTAGGGAATCTATTTCTACAACATTCTTAACAAACACATTAGATTCCTCAAACTTTACATGTATAGATTTTTCAATAGTCAAGGATGATTTATTGAAAACTCTATAAGCTTTACTAGTATTAGAGTAACCAACAAAAATTGCTTCATAAGACTTTGCATCAAATTTACCTAAATTATCTTTAGTATTCAAAACAAAATATTTACAACCAAAAACTTTAAAGTATGAAACATTTGGCTTTCTAGAAAAATAGATCTCAAAAGATGTTTTAGAAGTGTTTTTGCGTAAGAAAACTCTATTTGATATGTAGTAAGATGTGTTAACGGCCTCGGCCTATAGGTAATGAGGGAGACCGTACTCATTTATCATTATCCTAGCCATCTCTTGTAATGTACGATTTTTCCTCTCAACGACTCCATTTTGTTGTGGAGTTCTAAGACAAGATAGTTCATGCTTAATTCCATGTTCTTCACAAAAAGTGGTAAAGGGTTAGTTATTGAATTCACCACCTCTATCACTTCTATTCTTAAAATAGAAGAATCTTTTTCCTTTTCAACTCTTTTCTTAAAGGCTTGAAAATATGAAAAGGCTTGATTTTTGTGTTCTAAAAAGAAAACTCAAGTAAAACGAGAGAAATCATCAACTAAAACGAAAGCAAAACGATTCCCACTTAGACTTTTGGTTTGAGTAGGACCAAACAAATCCATATGGATCAACTCCAAGGGTCATGATGTCATGATATCCTTGATTGACTTGAAAGAGGACTTGGTTTGTTTCTCAAGTTGGCACGCATCGCAAATGCGGTCCTTTTCAAAGTTCAAGTAAGAAATACCTTTCACCATTTCCTTGTTGTTTAATCTAAATAGATGGTCAAAAGAAATGTGGCCTAATCTCCTATGCCACAACCAAGAGTCATCATCGAGGGCTTTCAAACAAGTAACATTGCAAAGCATATTAGACATGTCAATCCTGTATACATTATTTCACGAAATCCGGAAAATATAAATGTATTGGATTGTCTATCAATAACTCTACATGCTAGGTTATCAAAAATAATATCAAAACCTTTGTCACAAAGTTGACAAACACTCAAGAGATTATGCTTGAGGCCATCAACTAAAATAACATTTTCTATTAAAGGAGATGTACCAAGTTTAACATTACCAATACCAATGATTTTTCCTTTGGCGTCATCTCCGAAGGTGACGGTGCCTCCTTCATGGTATCTTGATAGGGTTGCAAAGTTATTGATATCCAAGTAATGTGTCTTGAGCAACCACTATCAAGATACCACAACCCTTTACGTCGTTGGGCCTTGGAATGTACCTACATCATTTAACAAATTTGTTGACTTTGGTACCCAAACTTTCATGGGTCCTTGAAAGTTAGTATTCTGAACCCAAACATGATTATGCGATGCATTAATCCTATCATAGCAAAATTTAACCAAATGACCTTTACAGCCACAATATGTACATGAAAAGACTTTACCATACATGAATGCATGATGTGTGTGTGTGGAGTGTGGGCATGTTTAGGGTGCTTGGCATGATGTAAAGGTTGTGATTTATGAACATGAGCATGAATATCATGTGAATGTTTCTTTGGGACATGTTTCTTAGGAAACATAGCCTCTATTCTATTTTTATCAAATTCAAATTTCTTCAAAACTACTCCTAATGAATCAATTTTCTCTTTTAGCATGAAAATTTCATTTTCATCAATTTGTGAAAAATTTACCTTTACAAGAAATTTTAAAGTTATCAAAATCCTTTTGTGTAGAAATAAGAGTAGAAAACAATTCATCTTTTCTTTTGTAAGAGTGAAAACTTTGTGATTGAGAGATTCATTTTTCTTTTTCATTTTCAAGTATTTCTTTTTGAGAAAATCATAGTTATGAGATAGTTCTTCAAAAGTTTCTTCTAGTTCATCTATAAAAAGCTCACAATCAATAGATATATCGGGAGTTACCTTACTTGTGCTTTCATTTGCCATGAAGCACATGTTGGTGGTGTTGACTTCCTTATCGGATTCACTCTCCGAATTCCAAGTAGCCTTTAAAACTTTCTTTTTGTATGGCTTCTTGGAGGTGGAGGGTTTGCTTTTATTTTTCGGACATTCCGCAACAATGTGACCCGACTTCCGGTAATTGAAGCAAATGATTTTTTCTCTTCTTTACCTTGCCATCTCCTTTTATTTTGGAACTTTGCCTTATTGTACATTCTCCGAACGTTCTTTACAAGAAGAGAAAGATCTTCATCATCCTCTTCTTCATCATCCTCGTCGGAGTAGGTGGAAGAACTCTTGAAGGCAATATCTTTCTTCTTGGGAGGAGCCATCTCTTCTCTTGCTTTTCTTTCCATCTCCTGAATTTTGAGATTCCCAATAAGACCGATAAGCTCCATTTCTTCCTTGTCATTGAGCTCCTTCAAAGTTGTGACTTTGACTTCCCGAGATGGAGGGAGTGCACGGATGATCTTCCTCACATTTTGGTCATTGTCAATAGCATCACCTAAAGAAGAAAGTCCACTAGTAATCTTTGTAAATTTAGTAACCATATCATCTATGGTTTCATTCTCTTGCATAGAAAAATTTTCATATTGGGAACGAAGAAGGTCGAGTTTTGCCCTCTTTACTTGTGAAGTTCCCTCATGAGTGACAAGAAGTGAGTCCAAATCTCATGTGCGGATTTGCAATGAATGACTCTTGAAATATCATCGTCATTAAGAGCTTGAAATAAGGCATATTGTGCCCTAGCATTAGCATCAAACTCCTTCGTGGCAATATCGGACCAAGTGTCCTCATCACCAAGGGGTGCACTAAATGGTTTGGTCACCGCCTTTGCAACCCGGCTGCCTAAGGATTGCAAAAATACGTTCATCTTAACCTCTCATATGGGAAAGTTAAGGCCATCAAACTTGGGTGGGGTCTTAATTCCTTCAGCCATTTTTACTAAGTGTATGAGGATGAAAAATAAATATAGTGATTAGCAATATAGGATCTCTCTAAGGTTGTTAAACCAAGAGCCTAGTGTATGACCCGGGAAAGAGGGAGACAGTGAATTGCTGTAAAAGTTTTCCTTGAATCAAATGAAAAGGATTACAGCAGAAACTGTTCCTTCCGGTTACAAGGGAGGGAGAATATTGAATCTTGAATTTTCCCTTTGTTTAAGGCTGGGTTCTTCGTGTGGCGATGGAGAGTGAATCTTGTTCTCCGTTGACCAGATGACCGTCCTTCAGGGATCTCCTCTTCGGCCGGTAGAAAAAGTGACACAGCTCTGTCTACCAAAACTCTAAAAGAAGAGGTAGGCGAAAGCTAGCTCGTACGCAGCGAACTTGCTAAAGAGTTGATCTGCTTCTTCTCTCTCTAATCTCCTCCTTCTGATCGCCAATTGCCGATCGCCGATTGCTGATTGCTCCTCCTTTTTTTCTTCTCGACCTCATAGTAAACGAGGCTATTTATAGAGGTCCTAGGGGTGAACGTGCCCCTACAAACGCTCCACAATGAGGGCCAACTTCCCCGCTACATGGGCGGTAACTAACCCACGTGCCTGCTAAAGACACGCCACGATGGGGCTAATTCGCCTTACGTGTGGGTAGTGATTGGTCCCTTAACCAAGGCGGTTATAACTGAGACGCGGGTTTTAGACCAACGCGCCTTGATGCTGAGACGCGGGTGACGAGCCAACGCGCCTTGATGCTGAGACGCGGGTGATAGCCCCTCGCCTTGATGCTGAGACGCGGGTGACGAGCCAACGCGCCTTGATGCTGAGACGCGGGTGACGAGCCAACGCGCCTTGATGCTGAGACGCGGGTGTCGAGCCAACGCACGTTGATGCTGAGATGCGGGTGACGAGCCAACGCGCCTTGATGCTGAGACGCGGGTGACGAGCCAACACGCCTTGATGCTGAGACGCGGGTGATAGTCCCTCGCGTCTAGAGCTTGAAACTTTGCTTTTCAATGGCTTTATCTCTAGTAACTTTTGGACAGCCTACAGAACCCCCTCCAAAGTTTTTGATATTCCGCAGTTAACTGGGACGGATTTCGAAATACTTTGGATTTTAGCCATATTTGCTTTCATGACTGGACTGTTAGTGCTCCGGGTTTGATTTTATCTGGAGTTGGTCTTCGTGAGTGTACTGTTTGAACTCTTTGAAGCCACCAGAGTTGATCATGTTGAGTGTCTAGATGCACAGTCTAAACCTCCCCGATTGCTTTTAGTCTGTCACGGGTGTGCTTTAAGCCAGGAGTGGTTGGTCGTCTGCTTGCCTCAGTGTACTGTTGAACTGATTTTGCAGAAGCAGGAGGCCGAACGCAGGTTCTTTTCAAAAAGCCGAGATGGTACTGCTTTAAAGACGCGATTTCTGTGGGGTGCGTCCTTTGGCAATGGAAACGCGCCTGATCTTCCATGAGGCAGACGCGATGTTGGGCCCGCTGGGTTGGACGCGGACTTCGTAGAGAGACGCGACCTTCCGAATGCATTTATGGAGATGCTGACGGGGCATGTCCATCGAAGAGGTGCGTCCCTTGGGTGCGAATCTGTGCCGTGTGATGATTACGCCGCCAGCTGGCCTGGGGAACCGGCAGGATTTTACCTTTTGGCGCGCAGATTTCTCGGTTCATTAACTGAACCGCGCCACGTGTCAAATGACGACTCGCTGCGGAGTCGTGACGCATGATCTTCGCGAAGATTTGCTCCACGCGTCATGCGATGATTTGCTGCAGCTTTTATCGGGTCACACGCCGCGTATCTTTGCGAATCCTTGTGCCTATAAAAGGCAACAGTCAGAGAGACCTCTTTTCTTCTCTGAACGCACTTGCTCAAGAGAGTTCTCTTCTTCCTCTGTTGAACTGTTCATCTCCATTACTGGATTTTTGAACTGTTCATCTCCTTTTTCTGGATTTAAAAAAAAATGGCACCCAAGACCAAGCCAACCGCCTCTTCTTCACGGGCGACTGCCGCCGAGGTCCAGAGGGGCGCTTCCTCTGCGCAGGATGTCGCTTTCCCAGGTATAATGCCTTTTGGGCGTGGATTTCGCCATCAACGGGAGTTCATAGAACCCTAAGAATCCTTAACACAAAATATAACTTGTGTTTGATTCTCAGACGCGGTCTCAGACGCAGTCTTTGAGTTGATAACCGAGGCGCGGGTTTGGACCCTCGCGCCATCGGGTCCTGCGTTTCGGATTATTCACTTAGAATATTTCTAATTGTGAAGGGTTCAGACGCGGACTTGGTTTGCAGAACGCGGATTTGATCCTTGCGTTCTGTTTCATCAGCTGCCGATTTTGATGAATCTAGCACCTGAGTCCAAGCAATTAGAAATCTGGGGGTGTGAAAGGAAGGGAGTTACCCTCCTTAACTTCTGACGGTTGTGGTGATGGAAGGGTTAAGGTGGATAACTCCCTTCTTTTCGCACCTCAGAAGTGACATCAAGGACATTCCATGACCTTCTGGTGGTAGAGACGCGGATCCTGCAGGTCTGGACGCGGGTTTGATAATTCCCGCGTCCAGTATCTCTTCTGCGTTTGGACGCGGTCTCGCAGGTCTGGACACGGATTTGATAATTCCTGCATCCAGTATCTTTATGCGTTTGGACGCGGTTTCGCAGGTCTGGACGCGGATTTGATAATTCCTGCGTCCAGTATCTTTTCTGCGTCTGGGTTATGAACACTTAGTATTTAAGTATCTAACTAAGTGTCCTTTTCTTTTGCAGTGCCCCATCCTTCTGCCTCACTCGCCAAGACGCGTCACTTTGGACATGTAGGTGGTGCTGACGGGACTTGACCTTTGTGCTACGAAGGACTGTCCCTGTGACTGCTGACCAGTCGCAGGTTCGCAGGGAGAGGCTCTCTAATGTTGACATGAGAACTCTTCGGGTACTTATGACCGATGCAGCATTCACGACGGATGATCACGTCAAGCTGGAGAAGCCTGCCTTCTTCTTCGGAGATCGTATCAACGATGGCGGCTATCGTGTGTATGACGGAACTTATAAATGGCTCCGTCAGATAAAGGGTGGAAGATTCTTTCTTCCGGACATGGAGAGGATGTTCCCGCTGTCCTACTTCCAGCACATGTCCGTCCCTCGGAAGATGGAATGGGACCTTTCTCGATATGTCCCTGAGATTACTCTCGGTGATTTGGGTTCCCATAAAGTACACCGTCATGATAGCCATGACAGGTCGGTTCTCGGTCTTTTCCCTGGGTCGCGCAAGTCTGAGGTTCCGGTTGGAGAGATACCACAACTTGGCACTACCTTCCTCAACTCGTTCATGGAAGCGGAGGGTGATTATCCGGTCGGTTTCCGTCCGCCCGGGTGGGTCCATTCCACGGAGAACTACTGGTGGGGCAGGATGGTGGGTTTCATCCTCACCGATCTTGGGGATCTGCTAAAGCGTGTGGGACTGTACCCGGCGGTCAGGGCCGTACAGTGGGGTGTCCCACCAGGCTTTCATAACTTTTTCGGGATCCTGGAGCGCTACAATCCTCTGACGGGGACATTCTTTACCCCGGTCGGAGAGATGGGCCTTGCACTGCACGAGCTACATGAGGTCTCGGGGCTGGCAACAGGGGACATTCCCTATGAGGAATATGTCCCAACCACTGAGGAGCTCCACCTCCTGAAGAAAGAGTTTCCTCGGGTGTACGAGACTTACTGGGAAGTGATGTGTCACTTCCACATTTGCGGTCAGCTAACCTCCTGGAGGGCGCAGGGGGTCAAGCAACTGTCTTGGGCCAGTTACTTATTCAACGATGTCAATCATAAAGACAATCCGGTAACCTGACTGGCTCCCAGTTCCGACAGGGAGATTGAAGACAGGATCGACAAGGCTTCAGAAGGCTTCTACACCACGGTTTCGAACGAGGACGGTTTCGATCCTGACCTGGTTTTTGAAAGCTTCCACCATCAAGCCCGGACCCCTATCTCCGATAGGGCACTGTTGGCAGGCTTCTTGATGCTGTGGCTGAAGCATTGTGTGGTGCCCACGCTGCCACATGAAGCTATTGTTACTGACGTGGTGTACCCGGCGGTGCTCCTGGCTCATGGCAACCCTATAGCCCTTCTCCCGGCCATGGTGGCTGGCATTCAGAGCGGGTTGCGGGCGCTAACCAAGAGTTTCTGCGAGGCGCCGAAAACTGTCAACTCCCACGGCAAGCCGTATGTTGACTCAGAGGGGAATCTGACGGTGAAGCGCCCCAACCCTCGGATCGAGCTGCCTTATACGTACCTCATGGCTTGGTACGTGATGCACTGCCCTTCTCTGATGACGGCGGTGCGTTGGAGGGAGAGTTCCGTCCTTTTGTACAGCGGTTGGAGGATTCGAGCTGGCGTGATCTTTATATATATTACGTCCGAAAGCGACTTTCAGATCCTGCGAATTACCAGCTCAATCGCTGCTTTCCCGAGATCTCTGGTACATCTTTCGGGGATCTATTTACTGATTCCGCTGGCCCAGATGGCTTCACGAGGTTGTCCGCGGGAGTCTTCTGGTGGTTGATCAATATTCGGCCCGGATATGTGCTTTTCCGGCAAGGGACTTCATGCACCATCGAGCCGTACATGCCGAATCGTTTCGCTCGACAGTTCGGCTACGATCAACTGTACGTCGGGAATCCCAATGCTCGACTTGCCTTCGAAGGGAAACTTGTTCGAAGGTGCTCGGGCTTGGTACTACAGTGTGGCCGGAGGGACGGGAGCAACTTTCCGTCTACCTATCGAGGGGTCCAAGTGCCGTATGAGCTTCAGCTTTTGCACTTGGTATTTCCAAGCCATCCAGACATCAGACTTTGTTCCGGCGTCTTCATGTATTGAGAGCATCAATGCAAACCTCGAGGCAAGGTCAGAGTCTGGTAAACACTCAAAACTCACCGACCAGTACCTGAAGGCCCAGAAGGAGGTCGGGAGAAGATCGGAAAGGGAGCCCCGAGCAATAAGGGCGGAGCCGCGACCAACAAGGGAGGAGCCGCAAGCAGCAAGGGTGGAGCCACGAGCGACAAAGACTCGACAGGTGGTAAGCAAGCGTCGTCAGCGCTCTGCTTCAACTACTGAACCTGCTCCCAAGAAGGTTCGGAGAGACTTGACAACCGAAGTCTCCCGGTCCGAAGACATCCCTGCTGTCGTTGAGGTACCGAGGGAAGAAGATATAGTTGAAGAGGATGTTCCTTTAGTCCGTGCCCCTAGGTCGAGCAGCAGAGACCGTAGGTCTATGGAGGAAGGGGAGCTCGTTGACAGGGCCACCACCGATGACGAGGATGAGCAGCTAGAGGTCGACATCATGAGTGGAGGAGATGTCGATATTCCGGGGATTTCAGTTCAACCCAGATTTTTACTTGCTCATGAAGGAGAGATGAGGCATAGCAACCTGGGTCACCTTGTGTCTTCATTTCCAGTCCTCGGGCAGTTAACCCCAGTCCTACCACTGGGGTAATTGGTGGCAAGGCTCCGGCTTCAGAAGTCTCGCGCGGGGCGCTATCGTCTTCCTCACTCTCAGGGGAAAGCGATTTGAAGACGAGGTCGACTACGGCGATGAACCCACTCTTCCTGATCCGAGTAAGTTTTCCCACATCTCAAAGGAAGAAATTTACGGGGTGAGCCATCAATGGTATCACAGCTGGCTGAAGGTACTCTTTTCACCTTTGACCTAATTTCCCTTTTCATTTTGAAGAGGATGTTTTAACATTCTTCTTTTATGCTGCAGGGTTGGCCGGGGATATTGAAGCTGTAATCTCCTCGCATATCGAGGAGACGGTAAAAGAGCTGACCCAGTCCGAAGGAGTCAAGGCTTCAGTTGTCGAGATAAATCCAGAGAGGGCAACTACTGAAATTGGGGAGCCTTCCATTTTACCGGAAGAGGAGCAACCCCTAAGGCCGGGGAAGAACCCACTCTGCAGGGTGAAGAGGTTACTATTGAAGCCAGAGAGACTTCTGTTGGCCCAAAGGCCTATCACTCTAGTTTTGATGATGATCAACTCATGTAGTTATATTTGCTAATGATCTTGTTTAATTAGTGACAGATTCTTTATCAAGATCTTAGTAGGTGCAAAGCTCAACAAAGGATTAAATGTCAAGATTTGGAGCTAGCACGGGGTGATCCAAGGAGCTTTGGATCAAGCTTGGACCAAGTCAAGAAGATGAGAAGCCTTCAAGGGAAGACTTCAAGAAGATGAAGACTTGTGTCTAGGTATAAGATTTTGTTTTTGTTTTAGTTAAAATGTAAAGGATAGATAGTTGGTGGATTGCTCAAGTTCATATCACACACACACTCTTGATTTATGTGTTTTCATAAAAGATTTTTAGTTCTAGAAAAATACCGTTTTGGTTTTTGGTGTTTCAAATATACATGTGTTTTTAACCAAAACCTTTTTAGAACTCTCGTCCGTCCTGCTGATCTGCTCGACACACTTTTAGTTTTCTAGTCATAACTTTTGATTCCTATATTCAATTAACATGATTTATATTGCATTTTAAAGATGACTTTCAGAGCTACATTTAATATTCAATAATCATTTTCTGATTTAAATGTTAAGAATGTCAAATATTGGGTTGAAGTCTGAAAAACAGTTTTCAGTTTCTGATTTGATACCTTTTAGTATTTTATTGATAACTTTCAATTCCGAATTGATTTGATTTGATTTAAGTTGCATTAGAAAGAAGACTTCAATATCTAAAAATTCATCCTATATACTTATTCCCAAATTCGAACGTTTTAGACCTCAAAACTGTGCTCCAAGTTAACCCATTGCACAGAGGTCGGTCGACCGGGCCGGTCGACCGACGTGCACAAAACTGTGCACGTCTGGCAGTTTTGTGCGGTCGACCGGGCCGGTCGACCGGAACTGAGAGCAGTGCTCTCTGTTCTTCTCGGTCGACCGGGCCAGTCGACCGGAGGCTGTAACGGTCAGATTTTTGACCGTTACCGGTCGACCGGGCGGTCGACCGGCAGCTCTGACAGACCCCAACGGTCAGATTTTTCTGACCTCTATAAAAGGGGTTTTGTCATTGTTTTGAGCCAAGATTTTAGGAGAGCTTTTGTCCAGTTATTTTCATACTTTTAGCAGAGTTTTCTCCACAAAATAGAGTGCCAATATTTCCTATCAAAAGGGATTTTATCAAGAGAGTGTTTATTGTGATTTCTTGAGTTTTCCATCAAATTTATTTCCTTGATTTCTCACACTACACTTGAGCATCCATTGAGCTATTCATCCTATAGGTGTTGTAGTGAGAGTTTTTGTAGGTGATCAAGTGTTTAGATCACCAAGATTTCATCTTGTACTTTGAGGAGACGGGCAAGTGTGCTCGTGGTTGTTTAGGGTTCGAGTGCGAACTCTTGTAGCTTGAGGTGCGGCCTCGACGAGCCGGTGGGCTTGTGGTGTGTAAGGGACTTTGGGAGTCCGAGGGCTTGTAGGTGTTGCGGCACCGAGGACAGATCCGGTTGGATCGTGCATAGTGGAAATCCTTCGTGTGTCGAAGGCGGGGATGTAGAGCAAGTGTGCTCGAACCTCGAAACAAACCCTTTGTGTTTGCGATTGCTCACTCTTGCTCTCTTACTCTTTTTGTCTCTATTATATCTTGCATTACTTACATTGTATTTACTTTACATGCTTGATATACCCTTGTGCTTAATTGTTATATAATTGCTTGGGATTGATTGTCTAACACTTGTATTCAACCAAGAGAGCCAACGTGGCACCTCAACCCATTCAAGGGGAATCTAGAGGAGTTTGTCCAGAGCCTCGCAAGGGAATTCGGCAACACTCTTGTGTTATACATAAGTGTTCAATTAAAAGAAGTTTAATTTGGTCAACTTAGTTTTAATTCCGCATTATTTGTTCATAAGTGACCATTAGATTAGCCATCACCTATTCACCCCCCCTCTAGGTGATCTTACAATTGGTATCAGAGCTAGTGCTCTTGATATTGGGTCTAACAACCTAAGAGTTAAAGATCCTCTTTTAGGCTAATCACAAGATTTGTACACACAATGGACTTCATGTCACCACCCACCTTTGACATCCTTAACATCCAAATTTGGAAGGTTAAGATGTCTTTGTTCCTCAAAGGACTTGGCCTTAGTGTATATCTTGCCACAACTAATAAAGAATATTGCTTAAATGGTAAGAACATTGAGGCTAATGCAAAGGCCCTACATGCTTTAGTATCTAGCTTAGATGATGATTATTTGTCTAAGTTAACTAATCTTGACTCGGCTTTTGTAGTGTGGAATACCCTCACCTCCCTTGGCGAAAAGGATCTATACTATGCGGGGAGCGATTCGGACGTTGGAAGCGACATCTCCAACGTGTGCTACATGGTCCAAGGGGATAACCCCCTTGAGGTAAACACCGAATCCGATGATGAGGATGTAGACATGTCATATGATGAGCTTGCTACCTTTTGTCATCTTGTGCTTGAAAAATATGACATGATTAAAAAGAAAAATAAAAATTTGAAAAAGGAACTTGATTGCATGCATGTAGAACATGACTCTTTTAGAAGTAACATTGCATGTTTAGAAAAAGATAATAAAATTTTGAAAAAGAATTTTGATGCCATGCTTAATGATAAAGATTTATTAGAAAATAAAATGGCATGCTTAGAAAAAGAAAATGAGTTTTTGAAAAATGAGAATGTTTCCCTTATGTCTAAATTAAATAATTTATGTAAAGGAAACATTGATTTGAAAAATAAAATTGATATGGTGGAAAAACAAAAAGAAGTTGTTTTTCAAGAGAATAAATCTTTAAAAAGAAAACTATGTGAAAAAGAAAAAGATTTTGTTTTTCAAAAAAAAAAGAAAATTGATCATATATCTCATCATACTTCTCATGCACACATTGATCAAAATGAGATTAAAAAGTTGAAAAATAAAATTGATAATTTGAGCTCTAATTTGAGCTCATGTGCATTCAATCATACTAGATTGGAATCCTTGTTTCAAAAGAAACAAGTTCCTCATACTCATGCACATTCACATCATGCACATGCTTATGATGCACATCATGCTCACACTCCCACTCATAAGTATGCTAAGGTGTACATATGTACACATTGTGGCCGCAAAGGCCATTTAGCAAAATTTTGTTATGAAAGGTTAAATGTTCTTATTTTTGATAAAAATAAAAATGCTTGGGTTCCTTACAAGACTAACCCCATAGGACCCAAGAAAATATGGGTACCAAAATTCCCACCTTGTGTATTTGATGTAGGTGAGGAATCTCTCAAAACGTGAGAGATTTGGTGCCTTGATGGTGGGTGCATTTGAACTAAAATGACACATACTTGGAGCACCGCTATCAAGGAATTTTGGTGGGTCAACCACCATGCTTGGAGTTTTGGAGTTGGTAACAATTTCTCAACTTCTATTTTATTTATGTACATGCTTTTTATTTTCATAATATCATTCATAGCATGTTCATGTTTTAAGATTTTTTTTGGTACTTCATGTGGCATTTACATGCTTAAATGTAGAATGTGTCAAAACTTGCATTTATACATATATGTATAGTGAACTACAATTGACTCATACATATTTGAACTTCATGCTCATTTGTATCCACTATATGCATGTGTATAGGCTAGTTTTGATGATTCGGTCATTTATACTTGTTATGCCTATCTTTGATCTTACTTCATGTATATGTGTGTTTAATTCAAATCTAATAAATATACATGTATACCCCTTGAGTCATTTGTCTTCATGCAATATATATTGGACTCTTTTCATATTTGGGATATGTATGCGTATTATTAGAATTGGATAAATCATACATATACCATGAAGATTAGTATTTTAAATAAATAATAATAAAAAAATGATTTTTCATTTGTACAACAAAATGTGATTTATGATCTTTTTGAGCTTGAATGACTATTTTCATAAAGCATTGCTAAATACAAAATACTTTATGAAAAATATATGATTTGTTTTAAGATGAAAAATAAGATTTCATGAGATTCATGCTTCACTTTCTATTTTCATGAAAATACCATTTACATAACCTTTGAACACTCATCTTTATAATAAAAAATAATAATTTTTGAGCTTTATGGACTATGAGTGCTTAAACTTGTATGTATTTAGTATAATTCATGAATAACATATGATTTCATGTTTTTGAAGGATCTTTAACTAGTTTTTCAAAATTATTTATAACTAGTTATTTATTCTTCAAATTTTGGTAGTGCTTAAATATAACTATCTTTTAAACCTACCAATTTTTGGTTATGAGTATATACATGATTTACAGTGTTAATTTTATAATTGGTATATTACTCACATTTTGGTTCCTATATATGTATGCCCTAATTTTCAAATTGGTCTTATCTATTCACATACATATATATGATTTTCTTGTGCCTGCTTTACAATTGATTACATTCTTAAAAGCACAAAAAGTTTATGCTAAGTTCACACCTTATATTAGCTATGCATAAGCTTATGAAAAATAAAAGGATTTTATTTTAGATCTTTCATTTGGTATCAATAGGCCTCAACTTCAAATTTGTTATATGATTACAATTGATATCAATATGTTTGAAACAAAAATTTTTTTGCAATGATAACTTGATATCACACATCTTCAAGTGCTATTTTCTATTGGTATCAAAATTACAAATTATGATTGGTTCAAAATTTGTTTTATTGGGAAAAGTTCAAATCTTGTTTTGATAAAGAAAAATTAAAAATGTTTTGTTTTGTATTTCCTATATGCAAGGAGAGCTTAACATCTCTCTTACATATAGATTCATGTTGAGTATATTATAAATTGAGGAGCTTAACATCTCTTCTTTATATGATATACGTGTGTAGGGGGAGCTTCACATCTCCTTCTATGCATTACATAGTTGTGTTGTGTGAATTAGGGCTTCACATCCCTCTTTCATGCAATGCACATTGTAGGGAAGCTAACTTAACGTCTTCCTCTTCATGAATGTATATCGCATATAAATCTTTATTGGTTGATTTGTATACCCCTCCTTATTTCTTTGTTTTTGACAAAAAGGGGAGAAAATTTTTTTGATTTGATTTTACTTTGAACCCTTTGTTAATGATTGACAAAAAGGGGGAGAAGTATTTGAGTATATATGCATGTTTTCTTTACTTAAGGGGGAGAAGTATTTGTCTTCCTGTTAGTTATGCATATATTTTTTTTTTGTATTGGTTTGCAAATAATAGGAGAAAAAGATTTGTTTTTGTGTTATCTCCATTCATTTGCATACATGTTATGTGCTTCATTGAATATCTATTGCTTATTTGATATGCATGAGTTAAGGGGAGCTTCTTTGAAGCTTTACTTTAATCCATGCATATATAACTTCATGAGTTTTGTCATCATCAAAAAGGGGGAGATTGTTGGCCCAAAGGCCTATCACTCTAGTTTTGATGATGATCAACTCATGTAGTTATATTTGCTAATGATCTTGTTTAATTAGTGACAGATTCTTTATCAAGATCTTAGTAGGTGCAAAGCTCAACAAAGGATTAAATGTCAAGATTTGGAGCTAACACGGGGTGATCCAAGGAGCTTTGGATCAAGCTTGGACCAAGTCAAGAAGATGAGAAGCCTTCAAGGGAAGACTTCAAGAAGATGAAGACTTGTGTCTAGGTATAAGATTTTGTTTTTGTTTTAGTTAAAATGTAAAGGATAGATAGTTGGTGGATTGCTCAAGTTCATATCACACACACACTCTTGATTTATGTGTTTTCATAAAAGATTTTTAGTTCTAGAAAAATACCGTTTTGGTTTTTGGTGTTTCAAATATACATGTGTTTTTAACCAAAACCTTTTAGAACTCTCGTCCGTCCTGCTGATCTGCTCGACACACTTTTAGTTTTCTAGTCATAACTTTTGATTCCTATATTCAATTAACATGATTTATATTGCATTTTAAAGATGACTTTCAGAGATACATTTAATATTCAATAATCATTTTCTGATTTAAATGTTAAGAATGTCAAATATTGGGTTGAAATCTGAAAAACAGTTTTCAGTTTCTGATTTGATACCTTTTAGTATTTTATTGATAACTTTCAATCCGAATTGATATTGATTTGATTTAAGTTGCATTAGAAAGAAGACTTCAATATCTACAAATTCATACTATATACTTATTCTCAAATTCGAACGTTTTAGACCTCAAAACTGTGCTCCAAGTTAACCCATTGCACAGAGGTCGGTCGACCGGGCCGGTCGACCGACGTGCACAAAACTGTGCACGTCTGGCAGTTTTGTGCGGTCGACTGGGCCGGTCGACCGGAACTGAGAGCAGTGCTCTCTGTTCTTCTCGGTCGACCGGGCCAGTCGACCGGAGGCTGTAACGGTCAGAGTTTTGACCGTTACCGGTCGACCGGGGCGGTCGACCGGCAGCTCTGACAGACCCCAACGGTCAGATTTTTCTGACCTCTATAAAAGGGGGTTTTGTCATTGTTTTGAGCCAAGATTTTAGGAGAGCTTTTGTCCAGTTATTTCCATACTTTTAGCAGAGTTTTCTCCACAAAATAGAGTGCCAATATTTCCTATCAAAAGGGATTTTATCAAGAGAGTGTTTATTGTGATTTCTTGAGTTTTCCATCAAATTTCTTTCCTTGATTTCTCACACTACACTTGAGCATCCATTGAGCTATTCATCCTATAGGTGTTGTAGTGAGAGTTTTGTAGGTGATTAAGTGTTTAGATCGCCAAGATTTCATCTTGTACTTTGAGGAGACGGGCAAGTGTGCTCGTGGTTGTTTAGGGTTCGAGTGCAAACTCTTGTAGCTTGAGGTGCGGCCTCGACGAGCCGGTGGGCTTGTGGTGTGTAAGGGACTTTGGGAGTCCGAGGGCTTGTAGGTGTTGCGGCACCAAGGAGAGATCCGGTTGGATCGTGCATAGTGGAAATCCTTCGTGTGTCGAAGGCGGGGATGTAGAGCAAGTGTGCTCGAACCTCGAAACAAACCCTTTGTGTTTGCGATTGCTCACTCTTGCTCTCTTACTCTTTTTGTCTCTATTATATCTTGCATTACTTACATTGTATTTACTTTACATGCTTGATATACCCTTGTGCTTAATTGTTATATAATTGCTTGGGATTGATTGTCTAACACTTGTATTCAACCAAGAGAGCCAACGCGGCACCTCAACCCATTCAAGGGGAATCTAGAGGAGTTTGTCCAGAGCCTCGCAAGGGAAATTCGGCAACACTCTTGTGTTATACATAAGTGTTCAATTAAAAGAAGTTTAATTTGGTCAACTTAGTTTTAATTCCGCATTATTTGTTCATAAGTGACCATTAGATTAGCCATCACCTATTCACCCCCCCTCTAGGTGATCTTACAACTTCCGCTCCGCAGGATCTGCCCAAGGATTCGACATCTCTGGACCTCCCAGAGGTTGCGCTTACTACTCCATCATTAGCTGTGGAGGCTCCTGCAGCGATGACACTTCCGGAAGCGCCAGTGGCCAGTCTCGCTCTTGCCGTATCGCCGGTCAGCACGACTCTTGCGCAAAAAGAGCCGGCTTGCACCCCTTTCCACATGATAGAAAGGGGGTCGGGGAGTACCTCGGGTGATGACACCATGGATTTCCTGACACGCAAAACGGTGCAGCAGTTCCTTGACGCGATGCGATCGTGCATCGATTTTATCCTGTCTGGGCGTAGCTCTTTTGATTTTGGGCGGACGTTTCTTGGAAACATGGCCGGTAACATCGAATTAACTGGAGGCTCCTCGCTTGCCAAGTCGTGTATGCTGTTGGTGGAGCGATTGGGAAGTGACCTGAAAGAGCTGAAGTCTTGGACAATGCTAATTCTTCTCAAGAAGCCCAGGTCATCTTGACTAGGCTCCTAGCCACCCAGGAGCAAGAGCGACAGGAGGTGGAGGCACAAGTTGCTGAAGAGGTCCGCAATCTCGAGCGTTCCCAAGCTGAATGTCAGAAACTGGCTGACGATTCAATGGAATCCGAGTTCATCCGGCAAAACGCAGAGCTCGCCATTACCAATGCTCGGTCTGCCATCGCTAAGGCGGAAGCCATAATCGCGGATAATGAGAGGACGCTTGCCACTATCCGAAAGAGGCTGGAGGAGCAACAAGCTGCGAAGGCACGAGCTGAAGAAAGCCAGACCATTCACTCCTCCAGGTTGGAATCTCTGCGAGCACAGCTGGCTGCAAAGCCCTTTTATCTGAAGAGGAGCTGCGGGTCCAAGCCATGATGGAGGCTGAGAAGACACGTCAGCACGAGATGCATCGTCTCAGGGAGCGTATCCGTTCTTTGTCGGACCTAGACTTTTAGCCTTTTCCCCTTCTTCCCCTTTTTTTTTTTATAAAGAAGAGGACACTCTATTAGAGTGTTTGTATCCACTTTTACTATTTTCGATATAATAAAAGTTTTTTTTTGAAGTTTTTGTTCCATCTTCTTTGTTTAGCTATGGATGAATTCAACTCCCTGATCACTGGCTGTGAATACTGAACTTAGGTAAGACTAAGTTCTTTCAATGAGACGCGGCGTCGAGCTTGATGAGACGCGGCATTGATCCATAGAGTGAGACGCGGTCATCCGTCCATAGGAGCTTAGATAGAACTAAGTCCTTTTGATGAGACACGGCGTCAATCACAGGGTGAGACGCGGTCATCATTCCATAGGAACTTAGACTTCACTAAGTCCTTTTGATGAGACGCAACGTCAATCCATAGGGAGACGTGGTCATCAGTTCATAAGAACTCAGATAGAACTAAGTTCTTTTTGATGAGACGCAGCGTCAATCACAGGGTGAGACGCGGTCCTCAGTTCATAAGAACTCAGATAGAACTAAGTTCTTTTGATGAGACGCAGCGTCAATCACAGGGTGAGACGCGGTCCTCAGTTCATAAGAACTCAGATAGAACTAAGTCCTTTTGATGAGACGCTTCGTCAATCAGTGGGGACAAACGTAGCTTTGAGTAACGCGAATTTGTCCCGTTAATGAAGACGCGACTTGAGCGGATGCGAGGGACGCAGCCGTGTGTATTTTCCACTAATCTCAGAATGGACTAAGTGCTTTCCCTTAGAAAGGGCCCCGTTTGCTGAAGGGACGCGACTTTGAGTCAAGTGGACGCTCCTTTAAAACGCAGGTGAACGCCTTCCAATTTGAGAAAGGTGACGCAGATTCTTGGACGCGGTTTTCCCATCTGCGTTCAATGCAGCCGGACGCGGCATTCCTGTCTGTGTTTAATGCAGCCTGACTTAAAGATTTTCAGAGATCTTTGACCGTCAAGTCTTCGCTGACGATTGGGAAACCGGGTCATCCGTTGTTTCCCGAAGCAGTTGTCCATGCGTCGGTTTTCCATTGGGCTTGGGCGTTAATGCCCTTTAATGCAAAACCGGCGCTGACGGTTTGAGATCAGCGCCTGCGATGCTTCCCGAAGCGACGTCCCACGCGTCGGCCTCCCATTGGGCTTTGACGGTCGTGCGGTCATTAAGGAAAACCATTAATGACCGTTATCAGGAGTTGCCTATAAATAGGACTCACCTCTTCTCTTTAACAGCGGCCGCTTAGACCGTGCTCTGTTTGAGAACGAGTACTCTGAGGGACTCTGCCTTCTCCCTTCAAGGACCCTATCAGGGGTTTGCCTCCATGGATGAAGGTGCCTCTGTGGATGAAGATGACCCAGAGCTTTCATGCTTCTGTTTGGTCTCTTCAATGGATTATCACTGTCAAGTGATTTCAATGGCTGGAAGCGTCTCTTTGAGCACTTTTTACGTCCGTGTCTCAACGCAAATAGTTCAACTCTTAACAGAGGCTTCTGCGGGTATGCCATGCCCACTTACCATGACATTTTAGATCCAACCAAGTTTGAATTTCAGTATGCCTCTTAAAGAGATATCATCTGGACCTTCTTGTGAAGTCATGGTTGGTGCATTCCTTCTGGAATTCGCGCCGCCGACTTAAACTTCCTTGGACGCGAGTACAGAAGTCTTTAGTACTTGGCCGCGGCTTTACTCATGAAGCTCGTGTTTTAAGGCCACTGACTTGAAGGAATTCCAACTCGGGTTGAAGATTTCAGACCCGAATCTTGCAACTCTTGTTCATCCAACAGAGAGATGGCAGTTTTCGGCGTCAGAGTCTTATCGTGTCTCGCAGATGCAAATCTTAGACTGCGTTTGAATCCTGTGTATGCGTCTGCAGTCATCGCGGGGATTTGGTTTGCTGCGCGGATCATTCCCGCGTCTGCAGTCTTTGACAATTCGTTGCGCGGATGATTCCCGCGTCTGCAGTCTTTGACAATAGCCGCGTCTATGACTTAGTTTTTCTTCTGTTGAAGTGTACTAAGCTCTGAATTGTCTGATTCCCTTGTTTGCTTTTTTGCAGGTAGGCTTGGTCATCCTTCTTCATGTTCGCTAAGTCCGTGGGAGAATATATCGGACGGCGAACTTGTTCGATGTTCGTCCACAAGGGAATATATTATGGTCCTCGTCGTCCACAAGGGAATATATTATGTCCCTGACGAGGAATCGACTCTCACCAAGGTCTCTTCAGATCCACTGCACCAATCATGCCTGCTGGTAAGAGATGGTCAGGGTAAGTATGGCGGCGAGGAGGTTACGGTGGACACGGCGGCAGGTAGGATCCTCTTCCTCTCCCACCCCAGAAGTAACATCAAGGACTCCTCATGTCTGCTGGATGGTCTGCTGGGGAAGAGTGTTCATAAACGAAGGGTTGCCGGACTTTCTGCTTCCACCGGACTTCAAGAACACCATTGCTCTTAGCTTAGTCAGCTAGGGCTCTTTCGATGTTTACATCATGCATCGTGGTGTAATCAGCTTCTATTGTAGCCACAAAACATCGCGCACTTGGAATCAGACGCGGCTTTAAGGAGTGAGTGCAACCTCTGAGAGGGAGAGGGACTTCTTTGTACTCCTTAATTGTAACACTCCATCTTATTGTAAGAGAGCGTTTGACTGTAACACTCAATCTTATTGTATAAGAGAGCGTTTTGACTGTAACACTCAATCTTATTGTATAAGAGAGCGTTTTTGTATCACTTTCATGTACCTGAAAATAAATAAAAGTGACACTTCTCTTTTTGCCTCTTTCATTGTCTTGAACTTTTTTTTGTCTTTAATTAGACACATAGAAGTGAAGAGTCTTTGACTTTGTCAAAATTATGATGGGAATTTTAATAAGTCAAACTTTGTGGAGAAAGATCCTATTTCAGGAACTCTCATGATACTGTCAAAGGTGTAATATTAACTTGACAGGGATAAAATTTTTATGGACCTGCCACTTTATAAGAGAAAGTGACAAGTAGAATTGGTACCCCCAGGGAGGGTGAACTTTTATCAAGTGTTTGGGATTAACTTGATTGAGCTCAACTGGGGATTTGATAGAAACACTGTTGATGGTGTAGTATTAACCTAACAATGTTTTTAGGTAGACTTGTTATTCTGTTAAAGAGAATAACAAGTGGGACTAGACTCGTGGGGAATCTAGGAAAGTTTGTTACCGTCAGAGGTGTGATATTAACTTAACGGGTTAAAAGTGGTCTTGTCAGAAGTGTAATGTTAACTTGACAAGGATGTGAGTCAGAGGTGTGATATTAACTTAACTCAGAAGTGTCACTGTCATAGGTGTAATGTTAACTTGACAGTGAGGGTAATGCTAGAGGTGTAATGTTGAACTTAGCATTGGTCATCTCGGCTTGCATAAGGAAGTCCGAGGGAAAGTCATGGCCATAGGTGTATTGTTGAACTTAGCAATAACTTGGATGCTAGAGGTGTTGTGTTAACTTAGCATCATCCATTTCATCTTCGGTGTGGAAGTCTGAAGAAAAGTGACTGTCAGAGGTGTAATATTAAACCTGGCAGAAACTTGATTACTGTTTAGAGGTGTGGTGTTAAACTTTAACAGTAATTTGTCAGTGGTGTGATATTAACTTGACAAAGATTGACTCATGGTGAGAGTAATTTGAGGACCTATCATTCTATTGGTGAGAATTGACAAGTGAAAATTTTGAAGTGCCAGAGGTGTAGTGTTAACTTGGCAAATTTGAAAATTTGATACTCCGTGTAGAGTTGACAAGCAAAATTTGTACTCGACAAGGAATATTGAAAAGTTTCCATTACCAGAGGTATAGTGTTAACTTAGTAATGGTTGTATTTTGTAGACCTACCATTCTGTGGATGAGAATTGGTAGGGGATTTTGGAGGAAAGAGTGGAGCCAAGTCCACTTTAGAATTTTTAGCAAACCCTCAGCTATTAACGGATTTGAGGTGCCTTTACCAACTACCATTTGAGTTGGGCTAGTCATGCTATTCCCCTCAGCATGATGAGTTGTCGAAGACTTATGTTGGACTTAAAAGCCAACATTTTCCTCTATCTTTAGCCGTCGGAGGCGTCGGATCAAATGGGAACGTGTCCCTTAGGATTTTTAGCAAATCCTCAGCTGTCAACGGGTTTGAGGTGCCTTTACCAAATACCGTTTAAGTTGGGCTTGCCATGCTATTTCCCTCAGCATGATGAGTTGTCGAAGACTTATGTTGGACTTAGAAGCCAACATTTTCTTCTATCTTTAGCCGTCGGAGGCGTCGGATCAAATGGGAACATGTCCCTTAGGATTTTTAGCAAATCCTCAGCTGTCAACGGGTTTGAGGTGCCTTTACCAACTACCGTTTGAGTTGGGCTAGCCATGCTATTCCCCTCAGCATGATGAGTTGTCGAAGACTTATGTTGGACTTAGAAGCCAACATTTTCTTCTATCCTTAGCCGTCGGGGGCGTCGGTTATTAATGAAGAAGCTCTTCTTGTTTTGATCAGAGGTGTATTTTTAACTTGATCAGCGGAAGAATACCATCTAAGGATAGTATTTTTTCAGGAACTTGCCATTGATCGGCATCATGAGTGTATCACTATTCGGGGTTATGAGGCGATATGACCCATTTGAGTAGACTGACTCTACTACAAATGGTCCTTCCCATTTGGGTTGGAATTTTCCTTTTGTCTTGTGGGTCATTACCATGGGTCTTCTGACGGCTAAGACAAGATTGCCTTTCTTGAAAGTTCGCACTTTAACTTTCTTGTTGAAGGCTCTGGTAATTCGAGCTTGGTAGAGCTCGATTTGTTGCTGGCCCTGCAGACGCTTATCATCTAAGGCCTCCAATTCCTGGAGTCGCTGTCGATACTTCTCCTCTGTTGTCATCTCCGCTGTCAAGGCGACGCGTAGAGATGGAATTTGGATCTCTAGTGGGAGCACGGCTTCACACCCATAGACCAAAGAAAATGGCGCGGCTTTAGTTGGGGTTCGCACAGTTGTACGGTAAGCCCATAAGCATTCACCCAACTTGTCGTCCCAGTCTCGTTGACTTTTCGAGACGAACTTTTTGAGAAGCTTGCCAATAGTCTTGTTGAAAGCTTCCGCGAGGCCATTAGCGGCAGGATAGTATGCCGTTGAGGACACACTCTGGATTCTGAACTTGGCACAGAATCTCTGGAAAGCCTGGCTAATGAACTGGGGCCCATTGTCGTGGACAATTCGTCGAGGTACACCAAAACGGTAAATAACGTGATGTTTCACGAACTTGATCACGTTCGACGATTTGACCTCCTTCAAAGGGATGGCTTCGGCCCATTTGGAGAAATAATCGGTTATTGCCAAAATGAACCGATGTCCTTTTGATGATGGTGGGCTGATAGGACCAACCACGTCCAAGCCCCACATTTCAAATGGCCAGGTAGAGGCCGTAGAGTGGAGGTACCCTGGTGCTTGATGGATGAAATCGCCGTGCACTTGGCAGGCGTGACATCTCTTGGCATAAGTGACGGCGTCGGCAATCATCTTGGGCCAGTAGTAACCCAATCTTTGGAGTCAATGTGCCAGTTTTGGGCCAGGTTGATGGGCTCCACACATGCCGTCGTGGGCTTCTTTCAATACCTCTTGAGCCTCCTTTGGTGAGAGGCACCGGAGCAAGATCCCGTCATGCGATCGACGATACAATGTTCGCGTAATCGCATTATAATAGAATTTGGGGCTTTCCTTCGAATGGCAGCCGCCTCTTTAGTGTCTTCAAGCAGGATGTCGTATAAGACGTAGTCGATATAGGGGAATCGCCAGTCTTTAAGCTCTGGACCGGTTGATGCTTCAAGTGCTTCTTCGCGGTGACGACTTCCCATTGACTCCTGATAGTCCTCGAGAGCATTTCTCGGGCAATACAGGTCGTGGCTGTAGACGAATATCTTCTCCATTGCTCCAGCTGGAAGAGCTAAGGAGGCAGCCAGGGATGCGAGTGCATCTGCGTGCGCATTTTGCCTGCGCGGTACATGGTCGATGTAGAAGCTTGTAAACCCCTCGACCATGCGGATAGTCGCTTTGTAATAGGGTACTAAGTCTTCATGTCTGACTTCGTACTCCCCGCGAACTTGGCTGACGATGAGCTTGGAGTCGCCGTATGCCTCGAGATTTTTAACGCCAATCTCATCGGCGAATTGCATCCCAATCAAAAGAGCGTTGTACTCCGCCACATTGTTGGAACAAGGCTCAGTTAATGAGACCGCTCGGGGAATCATATAATTTTGTGGGGATACGAGTACTACTCCTACCCCTGCTACCAAGTGTCCCTTCGGGCTTGTTCTTGATGCACCGTCAAAGAAAAGTTGCCACACTTGACTTTCGAACGATGTCTGAGTCAGGCAGACTTCAGCAACTTCATCTGGGAGATCCTCGTAGACTTTGGCTGCCCTCGGATCTGGGTGCTCAGCTAGGAAATCCGCGACTGCTTGTCCCTTAATGGCCTTTTGTGGTAAAAAGCGCATCTCATATTGGGAGAGCAATATGGCCCATTTTGCCAGTCGGCCATTTAGCGATGAAGGTTTAGTCATAAGTAACCTCAGGGGGTTGACTTTTGATATGACGTTTATAGTTTGGCCTACCAGATAGTGTCGCATTTTCTGGATAGCGAACACTAGTGCCAAACATTCCTTCTCGATCGGGTTATACCGATGTTCGGCTCCGATCATTGTTCTACTTAGATAGTAGATTGCTTGCTCACGTCCCTGATCGTCATTCTGAGCAAGTAGAGCTCCCAAAGAATGATCCATTGCTCGGACGTACACCAGAAACGGCTTTCCGGATACCGGAGCTGCAAGGACTGGTGGTTGGGTGAGGTATTGCTTGATTTCCTCGAACGCTCGTTGGCAAGCGTCATCCCAAATGAATGAGACACCCTTCTTCATCAGCTTAGCGAAAGGTTGGCATCTTCCGGAAAGGTTTGAGATGAACCTGCGGATGTACACCAATCTCCCTTGCAATCCTCTGAGTTCTTTGAGATTTCTCGGAGGTTGCATCTCCTGGATAGCGCGAACCTTTTCCGGGTCCAAGTGAATTCCGGTGGATGTTACAACAAATCCTAAGAATTTGCCACTGGCCACCCCCAGGAAGGACTTTGTGGGATTCATCTTCAATTGATGAGCCCGCATGATGTCGAAGACCACCTTCAGGTCTGCTATGTGATCACCTTTAGTGCAGCTTTTTACCGCGATGTCATCAACATAACATTCCACCGTTTTGCGTATTTGCTGATGGAAAATGGCGTTCATGGCCCTTTGGTATGTTGCCCCTGCATTTTTCAGTCCGAAGGGCATGACGGTGTAGCAATATACCCCTAGAGGTGTCCTGAAGGAGGTATGCTTTTCGTCATCAGGATACATTTTGATTTGATTGTATCCTGAGAATCCGTCCATGAAGGACATTCGTTCGAATCCACAGGTATTGTCAATCATGACATCTGTGATCGGCAATGGGAATTCGTCCTTGGGGCAGGCCTCGTTTAGATCACGGAAGTCGATACAGATCCGGATCTTCCCGTTCTTCTTGGCGACGGGGACGATGTTGGCTACCCAGTCGGGATGTTGTTCTTCCCTGATGAAGCCAGAATCAATAAGTTTTTTGACTTCTGATTGAATTGCCTCCATTATCTCTGGACGGAACCGTCGCTGCTGTTGTTTGACAGGTTTTGCGTCCGGATTGATGTCGAGGCGGTGCATAGCCACTTGAGGATCAAGTCCAGGCATGTCCTCGTAATTCCAGGCGAAGACGTCTATATACTCTTGTACAAGAGATATTAGATCCTTCTTCTCCGGAGGTGACAGGCCGTCACTTATGAAGATGGGCTTAGGGTTAGCCTCATCTCCTAGGTTGATCTGAACAACCTTGCCTTCTGTGGGTGGCTCGCGCTGTTCAAAGCGGGTATCCCAAAGAGCATTTAAATGTTTGATCTAAGGATCTGTATCGGATTGGATCATTTCTTCATTTCCATCTTCCAGGTGGCTTGTCGAAACCATGTTCACTGAAAGTCCCTTGAAGATGTTGCCGACACTGACATCTGACTCCCAAGATATCGTGTCCGAAGAGTAATTGTTGCTCGACGATTCTTGAGAATCGGAGGCTGATGGGACCGGAGTTGATACATAGCCCAACCCCGGCGTGTCCGATGATAATAATCGGGGGCTTTTCCTTTCGGCACAAAGGATTGAAGCAACGTCCTCCTTCCTTTGCCGAAGTTCAACCCAGGTCTGTTGGTCAGGTCGTACCCCATGCATCTCATTATTTTGAGCGCTTTTGGTTCATAATGATCGAACTGAGGGGATTCTTCCTCGCCTTCCGATTCGTCGCGGGGCGTTAGTTCAGACGAGATTCGCCCAAAAAGAATTGGTTTTTGGCCTTTCCGTCTTGCTGGAACCATAAATATAGATTCTTGCGCATTACCATTGTCTTGGTATGTCTCGAAGGACGATTTCACTGGTACATGCAATGATGTCAAGGCACCCATTGCCGACCAGAGATCGTCATCTATATCAGTGCTAGTATCTGACGGTATTGAATCAGAAGCACACACAGAAAAATACGCAAAATCTAAATCTTCATTAATATACCAACCGCCAACATCATCGGTGGTATTATCGACATCGAGCTTATTAGTGCCCGTTACAAGTGGTTCTAATTCCCACAAGCACTCTTCTTTTCAGGCTCAGTGTCAGCCTCATTACCAGAGTTTGGCTCCTCTGGTTGTGGGGCTTCATCCGTCTCCACCGGATCTTGGTACAACAAAGAGTCGGTGAAATAATTCTCGACCCCTTTGAACGGATGCCTCTCGGCGATCAACGTCTGCATATTTCCACTCCCGTCAATGTACTTCATGACTTGGTGGAGCGTGGAGGGAACGATGGAGTTACGGTGGATCCACGGTCGTCCCAGCAATAGATTGTAGGAAGTGTCGGCGTCGATGATGTAGCATGTCACTTCCGACTTGAGACTTCCAATCTGACACCTGAGCTTGATCTTCCCCATCGGACGGGTCTGGTTGGCATTGAACCCATAGATAATTGTCTGGGTGGGGCTCAAACGATGGGTAGGAATGCCGAGATGTTGCATGACCCGGCGAGGCATGATGCTCAACGCGGACCCTGGGTCTACCTGGATGCGGTTCACCTCGGACGATCCAATATACCCTGTGAAGTACAGGGGTCGATCATGCTTCCCTTTCACCTGCATATCATCTGCCATGAAGGTGATGCAGGGGGAATTCTGGGAGGTGTGGAGGCAATCCTCTACATCTTCCTCCTTCGGCACCTGGGTCATGAAGACCTCAGCATTTGCCAGAGCTTCTTGCAGAGCTTCCCTGGTCGACTTCGATAGTCTAAGAAGTTCATACAAGGTAATGCATGCCGGAATGTTGGCCAACTGAGCCAAGACATCAAAGCGGTAAGGTGCCGTAGATCCTTCCGCGGTGCCCTTTTGAAGGGCTCGAGAAAATCGAGTCCCCTTCTGCTTCTCCACAGGTGGCTTTGTGGAGGGCCTGACTGGCTCCGCAGTTGGCTGTGGAGGGGCTACCGCCGTCTCGTCGTACTGTTTCAAGTACACCTGTCCTGAACGGGTCCCCGCCATCGGTTGGTTGGGCTCTGCGGCCAAGACTATCATTTCCTCCTCTGAGTCGGTCAGTGAAGGGATATCAGTCTCCGCTTCTCGAGAGGAGGCACCCACTACATTGCAGGATGAGGCTTTTTGCCTTACCTTTGGATTTCCTGTTGGTCACAGTAGTCCATTGCTGCTCATTGACAAGGTCAGGGTGGACCCACATAATTTCCCCTTGAGGTGTAGGGACGGGTACCAAGCCTTTCTCTTGCTGCTGGTGAGGGTCTGTGTTGACCACTCTCAGCTCTCCTTTTGGAATAGGAGTTATCCCCGCAGGCGTTGGAGGTTGTCTCCCGAACTGGAGAACCGACGTCACATTAGCCGTCACCTTCTTTTGCTCTGGTCGGAGCTTTAACACCTCCGCGTCAATCAGAGCCTGAAGGATGTCCTTGAAGACGTAGCAGCTTTTGGTGGGGTGTCTCAACATCCTGTGATACATGCAGTAGTTGGGATTGTCGGTCTTGCCGACCTCCTCTGGGCGTCGAGCTTCAGGGAGCTTTAGTCGGTTGCTCTTGTTGAGTAGTTTAAAGAGCGAATCGACATGTTCCTCCTTGAAGGAATATTGCTTGTTGGCGCGTGGCTGGCTTGAAGAGCCACTCGCCTTGCCTGATTGAGGTTTGGCGGGAGATTTGGTCTCCGTTGCCAAATTATCCTTCCGCTTTGCTTGGAGGGATGTATCTGGCGCACGCCTTGTCGACCTTTCTGGCCTAGGCTTACCTTCCTCCGCTCTGACGCGGGTGACAATCTCCTCAGCCTGTTCACCTTGTTGGACTAATTGCTTCCAGGTGCGGCCTTCAGCAACTCCTATTTGAGCAAGGAGTGAGGTTTGGAGATTGTGGCGGCATGTTTCTACCAGGGTGGCCTGGGTCATACCGCTTGGACACTGGAGTGCCATGTTCCGAAATCTTTCCACGAAAGATTTGACGGACTCCCCTTTTCGCTGTTTGGTAGCCAAAAGGGTTGGCATTGTGACTTCGAAGTCATCATCGAAGAAGCGTGTTAAAAAGAGCTTCTCCAAATCGCCCCAGTTCTTGATAGAACCTCCTGGGAGCTTCATAAACCATTCAAAGGCCAACCCTTTCAGGGTGCCGATGAACAGGCGTGCCAGGATGGCGTCATTATCTACTACATTCCCGGTTTGGGATTTGAAGTAGTAGATGTGCTGGTTGGGTGACCCCTTCCCATCAAAGGCTTGAAGAGTTGGAGCTTTGAACTTGGGCGGGTACGGAACCAAGTCCCATTCAGCCGGGTAGGGTCGGACCACTCCTACTTCTTGGAGGTCTTTGCGATTGGCAAGGGCCTCGAGGCGTCGCTCCAGTTGACTCATTCTTTTAACATGAGCCTTTCCCTGGTCTTGGTCGCCTTTTACTTGCGACGAGGACTTGGACGAGCCGGAAGTAGATTGCCGCGTCTCCTCAGAAGGTTCGGAAGATGAGCTTTCTTCTTTTTTCCCTTTACCCTTTGACTTTTTAGGAGGGGACCTCCTCCTGTCTTCGAGCAGCTGTGCAATTGCCTGCTTGAGGGAGTTGATAGATTCCTGCTGAGCAAGAATCATATCCATTTGTGCCTTCTGGATCTGCTCCAAACGTTTAGTCGTCTCCTCAGGAGTGCCTGTCATGTAGGCGGAGGTCTCCTTCTCGACGGAAGAGTTTGAAGCCCTTGATTCTGCTACGGCAGAGTGAGAATCATTAATGCCATGGGCTAAGGCATTAAAGTCAATTGGGGGAATGGCCCCAGTCCGGGTGCGAGTGTGTCGATACACCCCTTCCGGTTCAGAGTCAGACTCGGACTCGTCTGAGCTGACTGCAAGTTGTTTTCCCTTGCTCCTGCTTGTCATATTCGCAGTGAGCTCCGGGTACTCAACGTCAGAGAAGGTTCTCCTTCTGTGGGAGTGTCTTCTTTTAGCTGACGGAGGAATCAGGGTCAGCTGTCTGACTAAAGACTGCTGGTGTACGCCTGATCCGCAACGGCACTCAGAGAGCATATGGATGAGCCGTTGGCAGCAACACGACGAAGTGGCCTGATTGGCACTTCTTTTCTTCGTCAGATAATCCCTCAAATCCATGGGAGGGGGATTGAAAAGATTAGCCTCGCAACGTCGAAGACGGGATGCATCCATGTGCTGCACAGCCTGGACGCCGGCATCAGAGACGCGATTCTTGCGCCGCAGCTGTTCAGCGCGCGTCTGGCGTCTCTGTTGAGATAAAACGCGCCTGTCGCGTTGCTGTTTGGTGCGTCGGGGCAAAGACGCTTGAGAGAGGATGGGCTGTTGAGCCCCATGCCTATGAGCTCGTGACTCTTGCGCTTGACGAGGCGCAGAGGTCTCATTTTGGCGTTTGTTGAGTTGGTCCTCAGAGGACCTAACTGAAGGAATCTCGCGTTTGGGGCGCCAAACGCGGACTTCACGTACTGGACGCGGCGCGGGTAAGGCGCGCGATTGTACGTCGCGTCCAGCCTCAGTTGGACAACCAACGGTTCCAACTTGCAGCTGACGCGCACGTCTCCTCTGTCGACGCTCAGCGTTTCGATTGCGTTGAGGAGGTGGAGAGAGACCAACGACATCCTGATGCTGGACACCAGGGATTTTGACCACGCGGGTCTCCTGAGAGACGCTGATGCGGGAGTTCTGTGCGACGCGGTTGGTCGCAAAGGCAGATGTGCCTGGGACCACGCGGGCCTTCTGAGAGGCGTTGGCGCGGGTACCTTGCTTGGCACTATCGGCAGCAGGGGAGCTCGAGAAAGCCACAGATTGGGCCTCGAGGCCATTCCCCGTCGAGACCCGGCGGCAGACGCGGGTCTTTGGGCTCTTGGAGCCGGAAGAGAGAAACTCTTCATACTTCGCCTGGTCGAACTCGACAACGAGCGATTCGACCATCTTCCCCTCCACTATTTGCTCCTCAGTGACAAACGTAGTCCCCAGCGGAGTCGCCATCTCTTGTATGACCCAGGAAAGAGGGAGACAGTGAATTGCTGTAAAAGTTTTCCTTGAATCAAATGAAAAGGATTACAACAGAAACTGTTCCTTCCGGTTACAAGGGAGGGAGAATATTGAATCTTGAATTCCCCCTTTGTTTAAGGCTGGGTTCTTCGTGTGGCGATGGAGACTGAATCTTGTTCTCCGTTGACCAGATGACCGTCCTTCAGAGATCTCCTCTTCGGCCGGTAGAAAAAGTGACACAGCTCTGTCTACCAAAACTCTAAAAGAGGAGGTAGGCGAAAGCTAGCTCGTACGCAGCGAACTTGCTGAAGAGTTGATCTGCTTCTTCTCTCTCTAATCTCCTCCTTTTGATCGCCAATTGCCAATTGCCGATCGCCGATTCCTGATTGCTCCTCCTTTTTTCTTCTCGACCTCATAGTAAACGAGGCTATTTATAGAGGTCCTAGGGGTGAACGTGCCCCCTACAAACGCTCCACAATGAGGGCCAACTTTCCCGCTACATGGACGGTAACTAACCACGTGCCTGCTAAAGACACGCCACGATGGGGGCTAATTCCCCTTACGTGTGGGCAGTGATTGGTCCCTTAACCAAGGCGGTTATAACTGAGACGCGGGTTTTAGACCAACGCGCCTTGATGCTGAGACGCGGGTGACGAGCCAACGCGCCTTGATGCTGAGACGCGGGTGATAGCCCCTCGCCTTGATGCTGAGACGCGGGTGACGAGCCAACGCGCCTTGATGCTGAGACGCGGGTGTCGAGCCAACGCGCCTTGATGCTGAGACGCGGGTGACGAGCCAACGCGCCTTGATGCTGAGACGCGGGTGACGAGCCAACGCGCCTTGATGCTGAGACGCGAGTGATAGTCCCTCGCGTCTAGAGCTTGAAACTTTGCTTTTCAATGGCTTTATCTCTAGTAACTTTTGGACAGACTACACCTAGAGACCAAAGCTCTGATACCAATTGAAAACACCTAGAGGGGGGTGAATAGGTGTTAATGCTAATCTAATGATCTTTTAAACAAGTATGAAAGTATGATGCAATCGGTCACTCAAAACAAGAAATTGAAGCCGAATTTCCCGTGAAGGCTCTAGAACTTCTCCTCTTTGATTCCTCTAGATTATGAGTTGAGGCGCGTAATTGCTTTCTTGTTGAGATGAGTAAAGACCGAAAAAAGCAAGTAATGAAATGGATGCAATAATGAAGTGCAAGCAAGAGGTATCACAAGATAAATGTAAAGCAATGAAAAATAATAAGGAAACCAATCGCAAACTCAAGGAATTTGTTTCGAGGTTCGAGCCACCGCTCTACGTCCCGCCTTCACCATCGTGAAGGATTTCCACTATATCCTCAAAGGAAATTACCACTATATCCTCAAAGGAAATTACAAGAGGTCAGCATACGACCGAAGTACCGAACTCCCACCAATCCAATCTCTACACAAGAGGGATCTCAACATAAAGAACTACAAGTAACAAAGTGATCAACAAGGACCACACACTTCTCTCTTACAACTCCTTATAGAATGGGAATGATTTTTAGCTCAAGAAGTGTAGTGAGAAAAAATTCAGTTGCAAAGAAAGTAAAAGAGCTTGAAATCCACTGAAAAATAGTAACCAAGAATGCACTTAGAAAATTGAGAGCTTTGAAAACTTTTCTTTCTTTGAAACTTGAAAACAAAGGGAATTTTTCTTGATTTTAACAAGGGCCCAATGCCATCTATTTATAGGGATTTGCCATGAGCAAATCATCATTTAAGCTAGGTAAATAGGACAGGAATTAGCCTCCAAAATTTTAGAAATAGCTGATACAAACATCCCAATCAAATCAAGAAAACAAAACTCAGAAAACTAGCCGTTGGGCTGCTGGCGGCTGTCGGTCGACTGGCCCGGTCGACCGGCAGTCAAAATTGGCAACTAGCCGTTGGACTCGATTGACCGGAGGCTAAACAAAAACAATACTTTGTTCTGTCGGTCGACTGGCCCGATCGACCGACAAAACCTGAGAGCAAGGGTCTGTCAGTCGGTCGACCGGTCCGGTCGACCGGCAGATGTGCATGCCAAAAACACAAGGCCCGGTCGACCGGTGCGGTCGACCGATCAGGCCTGAACTAGAGCCGGCGACCGCCCCGGTCGACCGGTTGGGCCTGAAACAGGATTTTTATAGGAAAAATTTTGAACTTTGAAAAATTTTTAAATAATTTTGTAAGGCTATATGATTAAATAGCATGCTATAAGGGTGGTATACATGATATAAATAAGATGTAAAAATAAAAAATAATTTGAGTCATGTATAACAATCAAGACATGCACCTAAATCAATTAACCAAAACAAAAACCATATTTTGAAAAATGAAAGTTTGTATGTGTTTTCTTGAGCCAACTTATCATAACCTCATTCTTTAACAAACTAATTCTTACAAAGGTTCTAGGTGACTACAAGGTCTTCAAATGGGCTTCTCCATATGCGATGTTGAAATAGTTTGAATCCTTGTACCCGAAATGAATCAATCTTGAGTCAAAAATACCTTCCTTTAGGGAAGAAGAAATCTTGAATCCTTAGAACCCTGAAACACACTTAAACACTAAAATATGATTAGTACAAATAACTATATATATTTTGTAATCATCAAAACTCAACAACCGGGTGATTGTAACTTTGGGCCAACATCACCAACAACTGCATGATAGCCCAGGATGTTCTTTGATTGAGGTTGAACCTACACACAAAAATACAAAATTTTAAAACTTTTAAAACAGTAGTGCAAGGTACTCAATTCTACCGCTATAGTAAGTGGCTATGCGGGTCGTGATCCACAAGGAGGGACTAGCGATGGAAGCTTTTTAAGCAAGTTCTCTTTTATGCTACAAAGAATTATTAAAGATCTTCTTTAGTTTTTTTAAAAGGAAAATGAAAAAGAGTTATAATTAAGTTAGGAAGAAAGTGATAAATAGAGAAGATGAAGAAAATAGAAGTGATATGTACAAAGAATTTGAAAGAGTGAAAGAGATTTGGATGATTATGATGTTGGTGATCTACACTAAAAGTTACAAGAAAAGAAAGAAAAACTAAAACTTAAAAAACATATTTTTCTCTTCGGCACCGCTTACCTTTTACCCGTATCGACGATGTACCTTTACTTGAAGGCGAGCAAAGCAAGGCAGATGAGATCTTTCCCATTCTCGATTTACACTATAAATGAAGGGGCGAGCTATACTACCATAGAAATGGATATTCATCACCATAAGCCATCAATGGCACTTGCAAGGACAAGGCAACTTCAAGACTATCGGTTCATTTGGATCCACAAACACAAAAGAGAGAAGCAAACAAAAATAAGAATAGAAAAGAAAAGGAAACCTCGATTCGATTCAAATAACAATGGAAGAAAAGATCACTTACGCGATGTCACTTTTAGTACAAGCTTGCTCTCATTCCTCCATGAAAGTCTCCTATCCTCTCAGTTACATAAATAAAACAAAAATTACTTGAAATAAAACTAAAAACCTAAGTTATAAACTACAAATTAGCCTAAGTTCTGCTCTCTGCTTGGTTCTTTCTTCTTTTGCCTTGAGATTGTAGGTATTTATAGGAGAAATATAGAGAGTAGAGGAGTATGAAGATAAGAGAAGCTGGTTATTTCTGAATTTGAATCCTTCCCTTATCTCCAAACTTGATTTGATGCAGATATTCAGTTTTGATCTGCAGCTTATTGGCATATTGATTGCTAAATATAATTATAAAATCACAGAATTAGAAATAATGATCAACTTAAGAGTTGTATACCTTTAAGTCCTCTTTCTGGATCATCTTGAATCATCAGATTTGAGTTCTTATAGCGAAAGTTATGATTCAAATAGTAAAATGTATTCAACCAGAATCTGAGTTAGAATTGCTTTATCTCATCCGTTGATCTTCTCTCTATCCATTTATCCCTTTGGATTTGAACTCTATATTTGAAGTTATCCTTGGTTGATCTTTAGCTTTAACCACCTGATTCATCAAAAACTGAATTTAATCAACTGGATTTGGGATCATCCTCCTCTAACCAAATAGATCTAGTTAAATCTGAATTTAACTGATATTTATTTGATTTTATCCTCTTTCTCCTTATGATTATCTTCTGCAAAATAGACATTTAAAACAAAGAATTTAGCAATTTATTACATGATAAATGTGGAATGTAATAAAGAATAATGCAATAAATGTATGCAATCACACCCCCACACCTATCTTTTACTCGTCCTCGAGCAAAACAACAAAACTAAACAAATATAATTAGACCACTTTCGCAGGTCACACGATTGTACTGAGCTTGTGCAATAAGCCATTAAACCTTTAGGTTACCTTTAGAGGACGAGTTTTATCTCGTGAAGGTTTTCAGTGGATTACACCCACAAAATCTGTAAAGAAAGAGAAAAATTTTAGTATTTTGAAAACACATTTTGAAAGAAAAATATTTGAAATATTATTGTACGTTTTTAAGTAATCTATAAGTTAGAGGAAAATCGAATTTTTCATTCCTAAACTTAGTCCCTATTCAAAAATTTGTTATCAATCAAAGTATGGAGTCAAATTGTACTTCTCATCTAGTCTATTACTTTACCCTAAGTCATATACACCTTGTGACCGTGAAAATTTTGACTAAGGGTTCTTTAACTCTTAACTCTTATGCCTTATTTATTTATTTTTTATTATATTTTTTATTTTATTTTTGGTGGTATTATTTCTTAATTCTATTAGGCTTTCTAATCTGCTCATATAACGAGCCTTTAATCGGTGACTCCCAAACCAAATGGTCTTAGAGCACTAGGTGAGAAAATACCTCAAGAACTTAAGGACTCGAGCAAATAAGGTCACAAAACTAAGGATTTTATTATATGAATCGCTTTTAGGCGTGAATACTTATGCTTTATTAGGCACAAATTCCCAGCTTAATCAGAGGATTTATATATATGTTTTTTCTCAAACTTATCTAATCATCTTTAGCATAAATACTAAGGCTTACTTAGGCCAAAGTACCTAGCTAATCAATAATTAGATTTGTTCATCTTTCATAGATATATTTTTTCTTTTTTTTCATAAAGCATAAGAATCTTTGTTTTTGAACACTAAGTGTGTAAGTGTATAAGGTGTGCATATTTCTTCAAGGTAAAGATCAAGACTAAATTACTTTCACAATATTTCTTTCTATCCTTAGAAATCAAATAAATAATCTTATTTTGACCAAGTATAAGAAATCCTAATTATGATTCTCCTATTCCTTAAAAATGACTTAATTTCATACAAAAAATGTGTCAAAATATTGTTTCTATTTTTAAAAGTTTTTAAAAGTAAAGAAATATTAATAATTTTTTATTTTCTTTTTTATAAAAAGAAAAAACCTTTTTTTTTGTAAAAAGAAAAAAACCTAAGTTATGTTAGGCCCTCTCCCACACCTATCTCATGCATTATCCTCAATGTATGAATTAATGCATAGATGCATGAAAAAGAAGAAAGGGAAGGAAAATATTAGCTTAAGGTGGTGGTTCCAGAGGTGCTCTGATTGGTCTATGAAATGCAAACCAATCGAATTTTCGTAGAGCTCGGAGGAACCCACTAGAAATCTCTCTTATATAATCCACTAAAATGATGAATATATGAATAGTTTTATTAAAAATTTAACCCCGTCTAATTTTCAATTTCATAATTAATTTCGGAGTCAATTTTGTCAACCACCTTTTCCCAAAATGGAGTGTGAAAAGATGGAATGATTGACTTGGACTTAGGAAGCATGAGAACTAATACTGACTCAAGAAAATGACTTAAGTCAAGTAAAGATTCAGGAGTCAAGATCGGTTCAGGAAGTGGGTCCAAATCAAGAAGTTAAAACTCAAGTCCACATTTATTTTCCAATAATAAAATGTGACTTAATATTGGTGATTCAGTTCAAGAAGGACAGGTGTAAGAATCAAAACTGACTCTAAAATATTACTCAAGTCGGGTAACAGAACAGGAGTCAATATTGATTCGAAAATTTGAACTGGATCACAGATTTGAGAATCTAAGTCACATATCTCATTGAGTTCAATTTCATAAAAATGAGAACTTGCCAATTTGTTAATGGAACTTTCAAAGCATGAAATTGGTCAAGTTCAATATGATGATCATAAAAGATTGGTAATTCAATTTCATGATGAATTGGCACAGGATCCAATATTGACTCGGGAAAAAGATTGAAATCAGGTGAAGACACCGGAGTCATTATTGAATCAGGAAGTAGAATTGAATCACTAATTTGAGGTTCAGGATCATATTCATTCTCAAGTTCAATTTCAGGAAAGGGTAAGTTTATAAAACTATCAATGTCATTTTCAAAATTTAGAGTTGAGCAAGTTTAAATGGTTGTACTGAAATAGAATCTTGTTTTTCAACACAACATGACTCTTCGGCTCTAACAGAATGGTTAGCGACATCAGAAATGGTCAAACGGTGAGAACGGAGAGTTTGGACCATCATATCTATGTCATAATATGAGCGACTTGAGCCTGAGTCATGACTTCAAGCATCTTTTCATAGTTGATGATTCATCGTTTTGTTGCGATTGGACTTGAAAAGGTGAAGTGTTGTTTTGAAATTTGTGATGCAATTGTGACCGTCAGATTTTGATTGTTGCTTGGGCTCACGCATACTCATTTTCAAGATTAATGGTTTTCTATTTTGAACTGGTGGAACTGAGTATGATTCTTGGAAATATTGTGGACAATGTGGATAAGAAGGACAAGTTGGTCGAAAATTAAACTCGGGGGAGGTGAATCCCCATTGACTCTGTGAAGAGTTGAAATTATTCTGAAAATTATGGTTATAAAATTGGAGCATGGGTTATATTGATTTGGATAAGATCAATCTGGCACACTAGGTTGGTTAAAGTTATGATATGCTAGATGGTAATATTCAAAAAAGAAGTTGGGATGTAATATGGATTACCATTAAAATGTGAAAAATTATTGTTATAAGCCATGTAACACATAAAACACAAACAAAGAAAAAAAAACAAACAAATAAGCAAACAAATAAAAAGAAAAAATCTAACCTAAATTAGGGTAAACCTTAGACCTAGACGACTCCTAACTGGTTAGACTGTACACTGGGGGTATATTACCGAATCTGACCACAAGTTAATCGGTCAGGTAGGGGCAAGATTGGTGGGAGGTATCCGCGCAGAAGCGACGGGCCTAATTAAGCCAAACCACTAGCCTTCGAGATTTCGTCCCTCAATCCCAACCTTAGTCACCGATTTGGCAAGAGTCAGATTCAAATCAACTTCCCCCTTAGGTCATTCTCCTATTTGAGTCCGAGATGTCCCTAGGGCCAACGTCTACTCAGTTTTAGTTAGGCTTGGGTTAGTGAGTGAGGAGATTGTTTGTGGGCTAAGGGAGGGTAATGACTTCCCACTTATCTTGTTTATAGGACAAGTCCTTAAATCAATTTAGTGCAGTGTACAAGTATATGGAAAAAGTAACACTCAAGCAATTTTTCATACAAGAATGAACGTTATACAAAATGCTATACACACATACCTTGGCTACAACACTCTTCAACAGTAATAAAAATGTAATGAAATAGACACGTGCTAAATGTAAAGTCTAAATCATTTTTAGCATTTACAATCAACTTTTTACTGTTGTGTTAGAAATGTACATACAGTGAGTCAAATAAGGAGATAAATGCTACAGATATTAAACTAGTAATTCAGCTAACTTGCAGAAAATACAGGTTAGTAGTTTACTCAGATTGCCACAAGAAGGTAGCAAATCTGACTTCTTCTGGACTCTGCTTTCTCCACGAGGAGGGACTAGCGATGAAAGCTTTTAGTAAGTTTCTTTTAAGCTACAATTAATGGTTAAAGGTTTCTTTTAGTTTTTTAAAAGAAAATGAAAAAGAGTTAAAGTTAAGTTAGGAAGAAAGTGGTAGAATGAGAAGATGAAGAAAATACAAGTGATATGTACAAAGAAATTGAAAGAGTGAAAGAGATTTGGGTGATTATGGTGTTGGTGATCTACATTAATAGTTACAAGAAAAGAAAGAAAAATTAAAACGTAAAAAACATATAGCTCTTCGGCGCCTGCTTACCTTTACCCATATCGACGATTACCTTCACTTGAAGGTGAGCGAAGCATGGCAGATGAGATCTTCCCCATTCCGATTTACACTATAAATGAAGGGGCGAGCTATACTATCATAGAAAATGGATATCCATCACTATAAGCCATCAACGGCACTTGCATGGACAAGGAACTTTGAGGCTATCGGTTTTATTTGAATCCACAAACACAAAAGAGGGAAGCGAACAAAAAAACAAGAATAGAAAAGAAAAGGAAGCCACAATCGATTCAAATAACAATGGAAGAAAAAATCACTTACACGGTGTCACCTTCAGTACAAGCTTGCTCTTATTCCTCAATGAAAGTCTCCTCTCCTCTGAGTTACATAAATAAAATAAAAATTACATAAAAGAAAACTAAAAACCTAAGTACAAACTATAAATTAGCCTAAGTTCTGCTCTCTGCTTTGTCCTTCCTCTTTTGTCTTAAGATTGCAGGTATTTATAGGAGAAATGCAGAGGGTAGAGGAGTATGAAGATAAGGGAAGCTGGCTACTTCTGAATTTGAATCCTTCCCTTATCTCCAAACTTGATTTGATGTGGATATTTGTTCTAATCTACAGCTTATTGGCATATTGATTGCAAAATAAACTTATCAAATGACAGAATTAGAATAATGATCAACTTAAGAGTTGTAGACCTTAAAAATCCTCTTCTGGATCATCTTGAATTATCAGATTTGAGTTATATAGCGAAAGTTATGATTTAAATACTAAAATGTATCCAGCCAGAATCTGAGTCAGAATTGTTTCATCTTATCTATTGATCTTCTCTCTCTATCCATTTATCCTTTAGATTTGGACTCTGTATTTGACATTATCCTTAGTTGATCTTTAGCTTTAATCACTTGATTCACCAAAAATTAAATTTAACCAACTGGATTTGGGATCATTTTCCTCTAACCAAATAGATCTAATTAAATCTGAATTTAACTGATATTTATTTGATTTATCCTCTTCTCCTCATGATTATCTTCTGCAAAATAGACATTTAAGACAAGGAATCAGATTTATTACATGATAAATGTGGAAATAATAAAGAAATAATGCAATAAATGTGTGCAATCATTCTTCATTCTATGAAGTATGAAAACCTGAACTCAATATGGTGTTAGTTATAATCTACATGCAAAGAGCCTTTGACTTTATTAAATGGAGCTTCATCGTGCAAGTTCTTGAAGGGTTCTGATTAGTAGCAAATGGTGCAATTATATCGTTGGCTGCATTACCTCCCCTGTCTTCATAGTATTGGTCAATGGCGAGGACTCAGACTAGTTCTCATCTACTTGGGCCTCAGGTAAGAGATCCACTTCCCCTGTATCTTTCATTATTGTGATGGAAGTTCCCTTGGGGTGAGGAAATCGAGAATAGAAGGCCATATTATGGGCTTCAGATCGTGACTTGGTCACTCACTGAAATCAGCTTTCCTTCGTTGACAATTGCCTTCTGGCCTTTGTGAAGCCAATGTTATGTCTGACATTGTAGTCGTAAATCTTAGGATCAAGTCTCAAGGCCATGAAGCGATGAAGGTTTAGGCATCAAGCGGCTTGATAAGTTCAGAACAACTATGCTTGGAAAAGTGTGGTGGGGATTTTTCGTCACGGGCGATTAGACGCTCTCGATTGAATCTGCAAAAAACATAGAGGAAAAAGAATGCCTTTTAGGTCAAGAACACCGTATAGTGCTGGCAAAAAATCCTTAGGGGTGAGAATAAGTATCCTCATTTGGGGAAAGAAAGCAAGAGAGCGCTTGTGCATGGTGATTTTGGTGATAATCAGAAGCGATCCCCTTTTTCGATGGAGAATGAGGTATATATCTACCTCCTGGGTTGTTGGTGGGGATGAGATAACAAAGTTCCCTAACTGCATGATCTCAGAATCATAACTATTCTGACTGGTTTAGATAGACACGTAAGGGAATTTGATGATGAGATTGACGTGCAGAGGGATCCATCCTTATCCGCAACCGCTTGAATTGGGTGTCTGCAAATTTTTGTAACTGTTTTGATCATACCAAGGTTGTTGGGATTGAGATGTAGAAGAGTTCATCCTAATCATAATTGCTCGCTTAGTTATAGGATTATCACGATTGCCTAAGCTGTGCAACGCCTGAAGCATGGGGAGATCAGGATGAGCAACCGATTCCCCGATCCTGGAGATCGCAATTCTGATATATTGCCGGAGTAGGAGTGGAAGTCTTCGGAGAGGGTCTTCGTCATGGAGATTGAAGCATACTTAGAGTGGACCTTCACTATGGAGACTAAGGTATTCAAATAGCTGAGTAGCTTTGACTGGGTTGAGGATTCAGATGGCTCTGGGTCGTATGGTCAAGGGGAGTGATTGGTAGTGAAAAGTGCATTTTTATCATCATATTTACCATCACATTTTCATATTTATTCATTTAATTCTGCACATTTATTTATAATTTGTAATTTATTGTGTGCAGGCCTCGAATTCTTATTTTATATAATAAATAAAGCTTAATGAAGAACCAAAAGCCCACAGTTGAAGCCCAGGTGTAAAAGTGCAAATAGCAGATTGTCAAAGTGCAAATACACAAAGGGCTGAAGTTGCAAATATCAAAGATGAGGGAAGGATAGACTTCTACCCAACCCTAAACTCTTGCAGATGAGAATGAAAAGAGGCAGAGATAAGGAAATTCGTTTAAAAAGAGATTGGGAAAATTAAGATCTAGGTAACTTGATTACCAAGTTATCTCCGAAATCCCAAAAAAGAGCATGATCAAGCTTCCAGAAGTAAGCGCTCAGATGGACGGACCAGGAGAGGCCACGCGCAAAGCGCGTGGCCAACAGCCACAGCTTTGCCGCGGAAACGCGGCTTAAGCCGCGTTTCCGCGGCATTTGGATGACTCCGGGCAACAACTTTTGTGGATTGTCGTAATGGGACTATACTTCCTTCTGCACCTATAAATACCTCCTGCAGTGCAACACACAGAAAAATCCAGAGGCAAGCCAAGGGCCAAAAGCTAGGGTTTAGTTTTTAGGTAGATTTTATTTCGTTTTATTTTTGTAAAGTTTGTAACTGAGAGTGGAGGAAACTTTCATGGAGGATGGAGTCTTCGCTTGTACTGAGGTGACAGCGGTATAAGGCCGCTTATCTTCCATGTTAATGAAATCTGTTAAGGTTCATTTTGTTATTTTATTTATGTTTTTCATCTTTTGTTTATTCTTGTGTTTCTCTGTTTCTATTTTCTTTTCTATTTGTTCTCTAATGCCTTGTGAACAATGAGACCCAACTGCTTCGAGACTGCCTAGCAACGAAGATCCCTTGATGGCTTATGGCGATTAACTTCCTATACGCCTACTTGCAAGTCTTCTGAGAAAAGGTACATCATCGCACGGATCAAAGGTAAGCAGGCTGAAGAGGTTGTGAGTGTTTCTTTCTTTTCTTCCTTTAATATAGATCCACATCTTCCTAAATTCTTTATTTGCAGACCCATGTAAATACCACTTCCTTCTAACTTAACTAATAAAAATAAAAATTTAGAGATAACTTGCTTAACGCTTCCATCGCAGTCCCTCCTGAGGATCACGACCCGCATAACCTTGCTACTGCGGATTAGAATTGAGAACTTGCACATCCTATTCTTAAAACTAAAATATATATTTTGTGTGCAGGAAAACTCAGTCAACAAATTGGCGCCGTTACCGGGGAGGCCGGTAAGTTTATCTCTAAAAAAAAATTTAATTTTAAGTAATTCTTTATTCTTTTCTGTTTGCAGGTTTGGAGAACAGAAACAGAAACATAGCCAGCAGCAGTGGACATATTGCTATTCTGTGTCTCTGCCCCGAAGGCAGAGCACCAGAACCTACTATTTTGCCGCGGATCCGCGGCCAGAGCCGCGAAAACGCGCAGGCAACAATAGAGAAACTACTGATTGATATTTTGTAGGTTGCTGCAGATTGTAAATTCTGTTTACTGCTCTTTATTTTGTTCTGTGATATACCTGAAAATTGCTAATAATTCAACAGTAAGTTATTGGTTGTTAAAAATAAAAAATTGATTAGACGTTTGCATATTAGGTACGTTGTCTTTCAATTATTTTTATTTACTGTTGAAGAGTGCTGGAGGAGCAAGGTACGTACGCATTGCATGTAGAATAGGACTCATCTCTTGGTTGATTATCTGCTTTGAGTGAATTCTATCTATTTATCTTGTACACTTGCACTAATCATCTAAGGGCATAACCCATTAACAAGATAAGGTGGGATTTCATCACCTTCCTTAGCCCAAAAATCATATCCCAAGCACACACTAACCCAAGCCTAACTAAAAAAGAGTAGACGGTGGCCCTAGGGACATCTCGGACTCAATAGGAGATTATCCTAAGGGGGAACAGTGCTGGAAGTTGACTCTGCAAAATCAGTGTCTAGGAAAGGGATTGAGGGCCGAAAGCCCGAAGATTGGTGGTTATTTTAATTAAGGAACGTCTTTGACTGGAAAACCCCCACCACTCTTGCCCTGGACCTGGCTGATTAACTTGTGGTCAAAATCTGCACCCGACCTCCCGTGGACAGTCTAACCAGTTAGGAGTCGTCTAGGTCATAGGTCTACCCTAACTTAGGATAGATTTTTTTCTTTTTGTTTGTTTATTTGTTGTTTGTTTGTGTTGGTGTGATATGGCATATAATAATAATTTTCCAACTTTAATCCATATTACACACCCAAACTATTTTCGGATATTACCAACCGGCATATCATAACTTTGACCAATCTAGTGTGCCGGAATGGTCTTATCCGAATAATTATAACCCATACCCCCATCTTATGACCATGATTTTCATACTTTCAACGCGTCACAGAGTTCATGGGGTTTTGAGTCCCACGAGTCCAATTTCAACCGACTTGTCCTCAGTCTCCACCAAGTCCACATTCTTTCAATGAGTCATACTTAGATCCACCCAGTCAGAATAGACTACCATCTATCGGGGAAATGATAAGTATGCATGAGTCCAAGCAACAATTACCATCAATCGGAGAAATGATTATGCGTGAGTCCA